>PVKB01004956.1:0-117019 GCA_004027205.1 Ctenodactylus gundi | reverse complement strand
CCACCCTTGTTTCACTGTCCCTTCCCCAAAAGCAGAAAGCTAAGAGAAGCAAGGGTTTTAATCAGAGCTGAGAGAACGAAACATTTTTCCACCCTTGAAAGTGGAACCAAATGCTCAGGTTTTGTTTCTGCTGGTCGAGGTTTCTCCTTAAAAGCTCCTGGCTCCGGGAACTGAAATGACTGAAGGGCAAAAGAGCCTGACGAAGGGAGCCCAGGCCCCAGAATCAGGGAGGATGGGACCAGGTGACCAGGTAGGTGCTGTAGCCTGGGCTGGGAGGGCCCCTTGGACAGGGTCCTGCAGGTTCATGCACAGGGCTCTGGGCGTCCAGAGGGGACCAGCTCCGTTCCTCAGGACACTGCTAGGCCTTGCAGCGTTGGGCCCCAGTTTGACAGGCCTCTGTACCTGTCCAGTTCATGTCTCCGCAGTCTTGAAGAATAAGGTGTGAAGATGGGAGACTAGTTTTAGGCTGTCATCAAGTTGGCCTCAAATTCAGTTTTTTATCTTTTCATTTTTTGGAGAGGGGTCTTGCTCTGCAGCCCAGGCTCATCCTGACCTCACAGCCCAGGCTGGCCTCCAACACACAGAAGTCCTCCTGAGTGCAGGGATTACAGGCATGTGCCACCACACTCAGTGTATGTGGTGATGGAGAATCGAACTCAGAACCTGTCCTTGCTAGGCAAGCACCCTAACTGCCCCAGCCCTGGCCTCAAATTCATGATCCTTGTGTATCAGCTTCTCAAAGGTTTTGTTTTTGTTTCGTTTTGAAACAGAGTCTTGCTCTGTAGCCCAGGCTGGTCCTGAACTCACTATGTAGCCTAGGCTGGTCTTGGAGTAACAGCAATCCTCCTGTCTCAGCCTCCTGAGTGCTGGGATTATAAGCATGAGTCGCTATACCCAGCTTTATGTGGTACTGGGGAATCAAAGTCAGGGCCTTAAGCTTGCCGGGCAAGTGCTTTTAACAGCTGTGCCATTCTCCAGCCCCCCAAATGTTAAATCTATGGGCATGTGCAGCAGTGCTGGACTCTAGGGGATTTGATAAAGGCACCAATCCTATCATAAAGTATTTTTCCCATTTTTATTAGTATATATGTGCAATATACAATGGATACATTGAGCTTGAGGTTTTTTTTTTTTTTTTTTTTTTTGAGACAGGGTCTTGCTCTGTAGCCCAGGCTGGCCTTGGACTCAGGACAATCCTCCTGCTTCAGCCTCCTGCCTGCTGGGATTACAGGTGTGCACCACCAGAGAGCTTGAGTGTTCTGTGCACATATATATGTCATCAACTTTGCAATCTCTTCCCTCCCTGTTTGGCATCCCGCTTCTCCCTCATCCCCACTGACTCCTACTATCACACCCATTTGGTTCTATCAAATGCCTGTATTCTGGCATTTTAGAAAAACCATGCGATATTTAACCTTCTGAGTTTGACTCCCTTCACTGAGCACGATAGTTTCAAATTGCATCCATTTACCTACAAGAGCCTCAGCTCCATCTGTTGTTATGGAAGAGCAGTACTCAACTGCTTACACATAGCACAGTGTGGTACCCGTCGGTCTGTGGACGGGTACTTCGGTGACTTCCACAGTTCAACTATCGTTGGTTGTGCTGTTATGAACCTGGGTGTCGGAACCCCAGCCAGAGCACCCAGTTCGGGGAAGGGGCACGTGGAGTCTTGTCGGGGGATGCTCCAAGACTGCAGAGCAAAGGGCCCTGCCCTCGTTGTTCCCTGGGGCTTCTCTATGGTCTCTTGCCTTGTTTTCGTTCTCTGTGGTGCGTGACACCAACAGAGGTTTTCAACACAATGAAACCCAACTGAGTAAATGGGCACCTTGTCAACGCAGAATCACCTTCGGATAAATTCTTTTTCATTTTGCCGGGCTAATGGTTAAAACCCAGCTATAAACCTAACATTTTGGGAAGCTCCAAGTTGAAGCCCAACCTAAAAAATTTAACAATTTATCAAGATTCTGTCTCAAACAGTAACAATGAGCTGGGGATGTAGCTCAGCCATTAGAGTGCTTGCTTAGCATATGTAAGGCCTTGGGTTGGATTTCCCAAGACCACATAAACTGGGTGTGATGGTGTATGCCTGTAATCCAGCACTTAGGCTGAGGCAAGAGCATTGCTGTAAGTTCAAGGCCAGCCTGGGCTACACAGTCAGGACCACCCTGGACTACAGAGCGAGACCCCATCTCTAAATAAATAATCTGATTTTGATAGCCGGGAGTTTAGGAAAGGAAAGTGACCCCCCCCACCCATCCCCAGGCTGTTTTTCCACTGAAGCTGGTTTTCAGTTTTCCCATACCAAGTGCTTAGTAAGTTTCAGTTTCCTGCACACCCTGAGATCAGTCCTGGGTTCTGCCAGTTTCACACCCTGCACTCACATAACTGGAGCTTCCTCTGCGTTTGCAACCCAGAGCTGCTTCCCTTCCCGCAGCCAGAGCTTCCTGGGTCCAGGCACAGCTGGGAAAGGAATTGTCTGTGCTGGGGGGTGTGACTCATGGGAGGCGCCCCACCCTCCCCGGGGAAGACCAGGAGCAGTGCGCTCACAAGAGCTGCGAGTGGCTCTTCATTGCCCTTGTCCCCGTGCTGGAAGAACACGGCAGCAGTGGGGACCAGAGAAGCCGCCGTCTGCTGCTCGGTAGACCTGTAGGCCTGCCGGACAGCAGGCCACAGGGCAGCACCTGGTCTTGCCCCTGCTTTCCACACATGCAGATGCCTCAATTAGCAGACTCAAAGCTGGAGTCTCAAAGCCCTTCTTAGGTCTCAGCGGGAGGAAGGCGGCAGAGACACTGCACAAGGAGTTGGCTTGCTGCTGGCTTTCTGTCTTTCTGTTTCTGTGACACTGGGGATCCACCTCAGGACCTACATACAACTCCAGCCCACGTTAAAAACAATATAATATGTGCTGGGCCCAGTGATGCAGGTCCTTATTTTCTGTTTATTCATTTCTTTTCTATAGATGTGTCATGTGCCACCATGTCCAGCATACGCTGGACTGGGGGATTGAACCCAGGGCCCTGCACTTGCTAGGCAAGTGCTCTTAATGGTTGAGCTACACTTCCAGATCCTCGGTCTCAATTTCGAAATAGGGGCTTGCTTGCTAAGGTGCTAAATTGTCCAGGCTGGCCTTGACCTTGTTCCCCTCCCTCTTGTCTCAACTTCTGAGCGGTGGGATTTTTAAATTTTATTTTTGTTTATTTTTTATTTATTATTTTTTGTACTTGGCTCCTACCCAAGGCTTTGGTCGAAATTTAAGGGACAAGCCCTGCAGAATAGGGTCTGGTGAACACCTCCCAAAGGCTGTTTTTCAGTTGAGATTGTTTTTCAGTTTCCTGGGAAACAAGTAGTTAATATATTTCAGTTTCCTAAAATTAGTAAAATAGGTGTACTTTCTCCACCTTGAGGAATTCCGGGCTTTTCCTGGTCATGTGTGGGGAAGGAGCCAAGCACTGACAGCCATCCCATGGCTGGACAATTCAGCGATTTTGGGAGACCCAGTCTCAAAATATAAAAAGGGCTGGGATAATAGGAAGGACCGGAGTTCAGACCCCAGTCCTGAAAAAGAAATAAAAATAAAAATGAAAGCACTTAAGACCCTGATGCTGTGGTCCAAGTCTACCATCCCAGCTACTTAGAAGGCTGAGGCAGGAGAATTGCATGTTTGAGGAAAGCCTGAGCACCCTGTCTCCAAATAAAAATGCTGGCAGTGTATCTCAGCAGTAGAGTGCATTCCCAGCATGCACGATGCCCTAGAGCAGCCAGCTCAGGGCGTGTGCCTGCGAGGCAGGTGCTGAGTAGCTGCCGTGCTCTACCTCCAGCTCTGGGAGGGCTGAAGAGGTGGCACAGTGAGAACATCCAAGATCCACATCCCACCAGGGTGTCCCGGAGGGGTTACAAACGCCAGGGCTCAGTGACACGGGGAGAAGCGGGTCATCTCTTATTCCCTTCCCCAAGCGTGTGTTTTCCAGATGAAGTTTATTAAAGTTTTACTGTCTGAGATTTTTGTTTTTAAAGAATTTTATGGTAGAACCTTTGCTACCAAGATTTGGAGCCTCCACAGGTGGAGGCCAGCTGGTGCTTACAAGCGGAGTCACCCACAGCCCTCCTGCCCTCCTGTTCTTACACACCCTGCTTCCAGTTGGCCTTCCCTTGCTGGTCACAGGTAGGTGAAGAGAGACCGGCTGGCCCAGGCTGGAGCAGCTGGGGTAGGCTGCAGGGCTTCTGCGCTCCCACGGCGAGGCTTCCAGAGAGAGCAGGGCATGAGGAACTGGGCTCTGCTCTGTCCTGGGAAGACTGCAGGACTCGTTTCAGGGGTGTGTGTCCAGGGCCTTCACACTCAACTACATCCCCAGCCCATTTTTTGATTTTAATTTCGATTTTGAGACAAGGTTTCTCCAAGTCACTACATTGCCCAGGCTGGGCTCAAACCTGGAATTCTCCTGCCTCAGCATTCCAGATTCCAGGCCCGTGCCACCAGCCTGGTCACTTTGGTTATAGTAAAAAACTTCAAATAGGTGCTCTTAGGGGCCCCAAACTAACACTCCAACTTGTTGAGATTCTGTAGAATGTAAATTGAATAAAACTATTAAAATATTAAGGAAATGAATTCATTATAAAATCATTGTGGAAAAGCTTTCTAGCTCAACATGATTTCAATCTGTTGAACTTTACAAGTCACCTCATGCAGAAATCAATGAGCCTTGTGGTGGTTTCCACCCAACGTGATAGGACTTTTTCCTTGGGACCTGGAGTTCTCCAGCACTTGACCTCATGTTGATCTCATTCTTTTCCTTCTATTTTGGATCTAAAGGTTCACAATAAAATGTAATTGTACCCAGGAGGAAATCCAGCATTTGAGGGGCTCATACTAAAGAAAAAGAATATAAGCCAGGTACAGTGACACACACCTGTAATGCCAGTACTCAGGAGGCTGAGGCAGGAGGATTGCCATGAGCTTGAGGCCAGGCTTGGCTCTATAGTGAGTTTAGGACCAGATGAGGATCCTGTCTCAAAGAAAAGATATGTGTGTGTGTGGTGTGTGTGTGTGTGTGTGTGTGTGTGTGTGTGTGTGTATGTATTTGTATTTTATATATATATATATCATTATGAGTAAAAATGCTAGGGCCTGGCATAAGGTCTTCGAAAGGAAATTGAAGCTTTATTAACTTTATAATAAATCACCCCATCTCCAATATCTGGAAAAGCTTAAATACAACCCATTAACTGTACAAAAACACTGTTACTAGGAGATGAACACACACACAACACACACAAATGTGTGCATGTAGAGTCCAGCAGGCAACACGTGACTCATGGGCCCCTTGAGAT
This sequence comes from Ctenodactylus gundi, assembly GCA_004027205.1. Lineage (NCBI taxonomy): Eukaryota > Metazoa > Chordata > Mammalia > Rodentia > Ctenodactylidae > Ctenodactylus > Ctenodactylus gundi. The sequence continues at coordinate 111,688 of PVKB01004956.1, read as the reverse complement.
GATCGTCTTCCCTTTTTTCTCTTTCTGCATCACTAGGGATTGAACCCGGGGCCGGAGCCGCATCCCCAGTCCTCTCTTATGTTTTATTTTGAGACAACTTCTTGCTCGTCTAGTTGCCCAGGAGGAGCTGTGACTATTCACCTTCCTGCCTCGGCCTCCCAGAGTGCTAGGACCACAGGTGGCCATAATGGCGCCCATCTCCTTGTCCATTTTCCTCCCCTCTGTGTTCTCTCATCCTTCTATTTATTTAGTTTTTGGACTTGGCTTTTTGCTGGGCTCTGAATTTATTATCCACCTTCCTGGATCTCCCAGGGGGCTGGCCCTACGGGTGCCTCCCTCTGGTTTTTTTTTTTTTTTTTTTTTTGCTTTGTTTTGGGTTTTCTTGAGATAAGGTCTCGCTCTGTAGCTCTCGCTGGTCCTGAACTCACTATGGAGCCCAGGCTGGCCTTGGACTCATGGAAATCTTCCTGCTTCAGTCTCCTGAGTGCTGGAATTACAAGTATGCACCACCATGCCTGGCTTATGTGGTGGTGGGGAACTGAACCCGGGTACTTGGTGCTCAGTTAGGCAAATACTTTAACCACTGAGCTATTTCTCCAGCTCCTAGCTCCAGAATTCTTACTGCCTAGCACCTCCAGTGACAGGACTGGTCATAGCTGGGTTTCTTTTCCATCTTTAGGTCTGTTTAGCTAAGTTGAACTGTACTAATGTGTAAATACTAGGCATTCAATAAATCAGTGACTTTAATCTTCAAGTCACTTCAAGTCACAGACTCAAGACCCATCAAGATACATTCACATTCTAGAAACAAACAACACAACTTTTAAAAGGATTAACCAACTGTGATGCCCTAATTTAGGTTCCAAAATGTTAAACAATTGCATTACTAAACACCATGAGTTTGCAGTGGGGTTGTAGCCTAGCAAGTATGAGATTCTGGGTTTGAATCCCCAGCACCCCATAAACTGGGCATGGACCACGCCTGTAATTGCAATGTTTGGGAGGCTGGGGCAGGAGGATTGCCGTGTGTTGAGGCCAGCCTGGGTTCTGTAGTGAGCTCGGGACCAGCCTGGGCTACACAGAGAGTCCCAGTCTTTAATAAAAAGGCAACAAACAGCAGTAGACACTAATCTCACAAAAGTTAGCATGGTGGTATAGAAAAATATATTTTAGAAATCCATAGCTATGAAAGATAAGAAAAACACAGTTACTGAAAAAAGGGTGAAAAGGTTTGAGGATACAAACATGTGAGGTGAGTGTGGCAGCGCATTTTATAATCCCAGCATTCCAGGAGGCTGAGGCAGGAGGATTGTGACTTTGAGCCCAGCCTGAGCGGGCAATTTAGTGACATAGTCTCAAAATCAAAAATAAAAAGGGGCTTGGAGGACAAAAAACAAATCAAAACAAAAAAGTGATTGAAGAACAGAGGAAGAGAGATTTTGCGGAGAAGGAATGTGGGGGGAGAACTGAGCATGAGGGGATGGAGGTAAACCAAGGTTTGATACACGTATGAACCTGTTCCCAGAGCTGTATGCTCTTGTTACATGTTGCAGATGCATACTAATAGAAAAAATAATACTGGTAAACTACAAGTTATGACCAAGACAAGGCTTTTATTTAATAAGGGGAGGGGGGCTTGGGATATAGTATAACACAAGAAAAAGGAGAAAAAAGAAAAATACAAGAGTAACAGACTAAAGTACTTGGGTGCATGTTACATTAAGCAGTTAAGAATAAGGTCAAGATTCTGTCTCAAAAAAAAGTAGTTAAGAAAAGCTTTTCTGAGGATGTGACATTTGAGCTGGCACAGTGACAAGAGCCCAGCCACCTGGGGACCTGCAGGACAGTTTCCAGGCAGAGGGCACAAAGTTAAGACCTACAGAGAAGAGTCTGCTGTGCTCCCACAATAAGCAGAGGTGAATGTGACACAGTGCGGGAGGAAGGGGACAGCATGACAGCGTGAGACAGAAAGGGAAGACAAAACCTGAGCCCTCGCCCTCGGGCAGGCCCTGGGTGCCAGGCTGGCCCAAGTCTGTGCCACTCCTGCCTCAGCCTCCCAGAGCATGGGGATTTCTTCCCTGTTCCTCATCTCCACATATGGTCACTTCCTGATGTACTGGGGTTTGAAATTCAGACACATTAATTTAGGGAAAACACAGTTCAGCTCAAAACAGGAAGCAGAAATGGAATTGGAGACTCAAGTAGGACAGAGTTGCGACACCCAGCAGAGATGCTGCGGTCGGATTGGCAGCCAGCACAGGAGACAGCCAGCAGCGCCGGAGCAGAGGATTAATTGGGAAGTAGTACTTGTGGGGCTCTGTCCTGGAACTCCAGTGATGAACTCAGTGGCCCTCCCCTCACCCCCATCGCCCCCAGTTCAGCTCTGGGGTGACTTTGGCTGACAGATCACTGTCCCCTTATTCCTTCCTGACCATGGCAACCTGACCTCTCTGGACCCTATATGACAGCTTTGCTGGGCCTGGCAGCTGGCCAGCAGATGATGACAACCCTGACCTCCAGCGTGGACCTCTGACCCACTGCCGGCTCACCCAGCCTATCCAGCGCTCTGCTTTGGGTTCTGCCCAGCCCCGATCCTCATGCAGTCTGGCCCACACACTACACAAAAGCTCTGGCCACTCTAGCATTGGGCCTTTATTTATTTATTTTACCTCTTTGTGCCTCTTCTTAAGCTTTTCCGTCTTATCGCCTTATCTCTTACCGCTTTATCCCTTAGGTCTTATGTCTAGACCTGTCAGCCATGCAGAGGGTGACGGGGTCCTTACACCCAGACCTGCTACTTAGACACAGGGTAATGGGGCAATGGACGTTCACTCCCAAGTCTCCTGCTGCTGGCCACAGTTTTGGCTCTGCCGGACTCCTCCTTTGACCTAATGCTGTGTGTGGGTTTGCACAAGTTAGGGACAGAAACACCTCAGGACTGATCATTGGGATTTTGTTCTAAGCAGCTTGGTTACCACTTGCTAAGAGGGAACAAGTTTTGAGAAAGAACAGAAATCAAGAATACTACTTCTTGGATCCAGAGGACTGGCTCAGCAATTAGAGCACTTGCCTGGCAAGTGCAAGGTCCTGGATTCAATTCCCCAGCACATAAGCAGGCACGGTGGCACACACCTGTTATCCAAGCACTTGGAGGCTGAGGCAAGACGATCGCTGTATGTTTAAGGCCAGACTGGGCTACATCATGAGTTCAGGATCAGTCTGGACTAGAGAACAAGACAATGTCTCAAAATAAAACCAAAACCCTTTTCTTTTTTTGAGGTGCTGAGGATCAAGCCCAGCTTGTAGCTTTCACCCTAAGCTACTTCCCCAGCCCATTTTAATTAGAATGAGACCATGCTTCAACTAAAAAAGGGTACAAACAAAATACTATTTCTTGCTTTTTTTGTGGTACTAAGGAGCTCATAACCAGAATATACAGGGTGCTGAAGAAAAGTAAGACTACCAAAATCAAGGATCCTATTGAAAAATGGACAAATGAAATGAAGAGGCAGTTCATTCACGAAGAAGTTCCAATGGCAAATAAATACATGAAAGGATGTTCAACATCCCTAAACATAAGAGAAATGCAAATCAAAACATCGCTAAGATACCATCTAACTCCAGAGAGATTGGCCTATATCACCAACTCAAATAGCAATCAGTGCTGGCAAGGCTGTGGGGAGAAAGGAACCCTCCTGCACTGCTGGTGGGAATGTAAATTCGTACAACCACTCTGGAAAGCAGTATGCAGCTCTCTCAAAAGACTAGAAATAAATATCCCCTTCGATCCAGCGACACCTCTCCTGGGAATATTTCCAAAAGAGTTAAAAATCACACATAACAGAGCTACATGTATACCCATGGTCATAGCAGCACAACTAACAATAGCTAAAATATGGAAGTCACCAAGATACCCATCAACAAACCAATGGATACACAAACTGTGGTATTTATACACAGTGGAATACTATGCGTCTATAAAGTCTGACAGCTTGGAGGCTTTTGTAGGCAAATGGAGGAAATTTGAGACCATCATGCTTAGTGAAGTGAGTCAGAAGCAGAAGGTGAAACATCGAATGGTCTCTCTGATATGAGAAACCCAGATCCCAGATAACAATTATCTCACAGAACTTAAAGTGAAAAATAAAGGGAACGGAGGCTGGGGTGTGGGTTGTGGGAGTGGGTAGGGGGTGGATTGAAAGGAAAGTGGAGAAGGCCTTGTTACCTTGACTAGATATGTATGTGCGCAAAATGCCCAAAACCAATGTAAACCTTAAATTTTGCACTTACACATATCAATAAAATGGGGGACGAGGGGATAAATAAATTTTAAAAAAAGAAAAAGGAAAAAAAAGCACAACAATCCTTCTGCCTCAGCCTCTGGAATGCGGTGACTACAGGCACGTGCCACCACTCCCAGGTAAGTATGTGGTGCTGGAGAATCAAACTTGGGGCCTTGCACTTGTTAGGCAAGCACTTTAACCATTGAACTAGTCCACAGTTTTTGATTTTGAAGCAGAGTTTTGCTAAATTACTACATTTCCCAAGAAGAGTTTGAACTTGTGATCTTCCTGCCTCAGCCTCCCAGACTTACAGGCCTGTGCCACCACAATGGTTCCACGTCTTATTATTAAATAATAATAATAACGGTGCGCAGCTGTAATCCTAGCACTCTGGAAGGCTGAGGCAGGAAGATAGCAAGTTTGAGTCCAGCTGGGGCAATTTAGCAACTTGGTGAGATCTGTCCCATTAAGCAACAAAGGGCGGGAGCATGGACTGGATCCTTGCCGTGCTTGCCTAGCAAGCACATGGCCCTGGGCTCAATTCTCCAGCATCACATGAACGACATGATGATGCATGCCTGTAATCCTAGGACTCGGGAGGCCGAGGCAGAAGGATTGCCACGAGTTCCAGGCCAGCCTGGGTTCCATTGTATATTCAGAACTGACCTAGATTACAGAGCAAGACACTGAAACAAACAAACAAACAAACAAACAAACAAACAAACAAACAAACAAACAAACAAAAACAACCTGTGTTCAATCTCTGGTGACAAAAACAATTCTTCCTCCTGCTTACTTGCTCTCCTGTGCTCTCTCTGTATGTGTGTGTGTTGCTGAGGATTGAGCCTTGAGCCTGGGGATTTTACTTTCGTCTCCAGCTTTTTTTTTTTTTTTTTTTTTGAGACAGGGTCTTCCTCTCTAGTTCAAGCTGGTCCTGAACCTGAACTCACTATGTTGCCTGGGCTGGCCTTGAGCTCAAGGCAATCCTTCGGTTTCAGCCTCTAGATTCCAGCTGAGATTACAGGCTTGTACTACCAAGCTCAGCTCATGTGGTGCTGGGAAGTCGAACTCAGGGCAGCATGCTTGCTAGGCAAGTGCTCTGGTTGCTGTGCTATTCCTCTAGCCCCTCCAGCTCATTTTTAAATTTTTGATTTTGATACAGGGTTTTGCCAAAGTCACAAAGTTGGCCAGGCTGGGCTCAAACTTGTGCTCCCCGTTCCCCAGCCTCCCAGACTTGTCAGAGTTACTGGTGTAAGCCACCACAGGGCTCCAGTTTCTATTATTAAAGTGTTTCTCCCTCCTCCATTCTTTCCTCCCCTACCTCCTCCCAGGTGTGTGCATAAGTGTGTGCGTTTTGAGACAAGGCCTCCCTATGTAGTCCAGGCTGGCCTTGAATTTTCTGTGGAGCACAAGCTGACCTGAAACTCATGGGGATTCTTCTGCCTCAGCCTCTTAGGTCCTGGGTTATAGGTTTACGCTACCACACAAACCTAAAAACTTTTGATTTTATTTGAGGAAAACCAAACATCCACATGATGGCACTATAACCTAGGAAATGAGATGCTGGTCCTCTGAAGACCAAGGTCTTTGTAAATCCTGAATACTAACTATTGATAAATTATGTTTAAAATAAAGCATTTTGTACATAAATGCCATATGAATATAATTTCAGAAACACACAGGCTAATCCTTCATTTACTTTTTTGGGGGCTAATCTTTCATTCGTTCTTTTGTTTTGTTTTTGTTTTTTTAAACAGAGTCTCCCTCCTGATGTAGCTTAAGCGGGCCTGAAACTCAAAGTCCTCCTGCCTTGGCCTCCTAAGTGCTGGGATTACAAGGGTGTGCTACCATTCACAGTTTATGTGGTCCTAGGGACTCAAACTCAGAGCCTTGTACCTGCTATGCAAACGCTCTAACTGCTGTGGTATTCCTCCAGGCTGATCTCAAACTCACAGAAATCTTCCTGCCTCAGCCTCCCTAGTGCTAGGATTACAGACATGCCCAGTTTCTGTGGTCCTTGGGAATCAAGCTCTGGGCCTTGTACTTTCTAGGCAAGTGCTCTAACCACTGTGCTATTCTCAACTATAGTAACTTGCTTTCTGTACTACTGAGGAGGCTAAGAATCATATCCATCTGATTTTAAAATCTGTTTTTTATTTTAGCAAAGGCTTTTTAAAGATAAATGTTTGAATCAATGTGACAATCTATTTAAAAATTGCATTAGAGTCCCATCATGATTTTATTGAGTTTAAGAAATTAGTTTGAGGAAAACTGCCTTGCTCCCACCCGGCTGTCCTGGCCAGGGACATGCTTCTGCCTACCTGTGGTTTACATCTCTGTAACCATTCACATCTATCATCCTTTTATAGATTTTTGTTCTCAGAAAGGTCTTATGCCTTTCCAGTTAAATTTACTCTTAGATACTTGATCTTTTTGGGATGAATGTGAATGGGTAATTTTTATTTTACTTTGTAAGTATAAGGATATACAAGAGAGCCATTGATTTTGGATCTCTAGCGATGCCGATGTTTACCACACCTACTTAGTGCACATCAGTTCTAATAAGTTATCCTATTGCCATTGTGTATGTAAGCGTACCACAAAATTAACCTCTCCTATGTTTTGGTGTTCTCCACAGACAATACCTAATTTGTGTTAGCAAAACACAGCAACGCAGACACTCTAACTTAATGAGTGATATTTCCCAAATCTCCATCCCAATTTTGCCCAGCAACAGCTTTCTAGACATTTTCACATTGGCTGTTTTCCAGAACCTCATTCAACAGTTCTCACTAGAAACTTCAAGACCATCTCTTCTAGTCATCCTGGCTTGGGTTTTGTTTTCTGGCTGAGGGTGGAACTTAGGGCTTTGTGCTCACCAAGAGCTCTGTTGCTGAGCTACATCCCAACCCCACTGTTACCAGAACCCACTGCCTTCACATGGAGCTACACTGCCAACCCCCTCTGTTCTTTTTACCTTGGTTATTTTTTGAGGGGTGAGGGTGGCCTTTGTTAAATTATCTGAACTTGCAATCCTCCAGCTTTAGTCTTCAGAGCACTAGGATTACAATTGTGCACCAGGCAGGGGTGTAGCTCCGTAGCATGTGGGAGGCTCTGGATTCAATACCCCAGAACCACACAAAAATTAAGCCAGTGTGATGGCCTATGTTTGTAATCCCAGCACTCAGGAGGCTGAGGCAGGAGGACTGTCAGTTGGGGCTACATAGTCACTTTAGGATGAGCCAGGAAAAAAGAGTGAGACTCTATCTCCATAAATAAATAAATAAATAAATAAATAAATAAATAAATAAAATAAAGCACCATCACAGCAGGCTCCTGTTGTAGATTTTAGAGATTAATCATATCACCAGAGCTATGTCTAAGGAAAATGAGTCAGATGGCACTAATTAGGACAAACTCTCCACAACAACCCCAAGCAGGAGTGGGACAGTGATGGAAGTTGGCTTCTAGCTCCCAGCCTGAGGTAACCCAGTTGACCCGGCAGGTACTAGGACACATTGCTAAGTGGTTCCTAAATTAAATGAGGGAAAGAACAACTGGGACCTGCACGATGCCAGCGCACAGGCGGGGCGATGAAGACCATGAAGTGCCCTACACTATGTCCCCAAGGTCACGAACAGAAGGTGCCCACAGGAAGAACGAGAGGGAAAGCGCTTTTTTTTTGAGACCTAGGCCAGGCCTGGACTCACAATGTAGCCCAGGCTGTCCTCGAACTCACAGCAATCTTCCCACTTCAGCTGGGGTTACAGGTGGGCACCACTATCCTGGCTAATTTTTATGTGGTCCTGGGAATTGAACTGAGGGCCTCGTGCATATACACCTGTCTTGCAGATGGATCTGGAAATGAAAGGAGGAGGGTAGGGGATTGGCGGCCTGTATTTCCTTATTTCCTGGGAAAGTGGACCCCTTATCTAGGGCAGGGGCCCGAAAAAGTAGATACTGCACCAATATAAATGAGTAGTTTTTAATTAAGCATTTACTTGGTTATACAGGCTTTGATTTTTTATAACAACTCTAAGAGGTGCTTGGTACTATTCTCATTTTTAGAAGTTTATATATCCCTCAAGAGGATGAGAAACTTAAGCCAGATGTAATGGTATAGCCTGTAATCCCAGCACTCTGGGAGGCTGAGGCAAGAGGATCACAACCTGCCAGGCTATGCAACTCAGTGACTGAGGGAGACCCTGTCTGAAAATAGAAATAAAATTAGGGTACAGGATGTAGCTCAGTGACAATATTGAAGAGGATGTGAAATGGGGTACAGCTTAGGAGTCCATATTCAAACCCAGGCCTTGCTGCGTGAACTCAATTAGATATCAGGAGTGGGGGACAACAGAGGATGTCCTATTCACTGTTCTTGGCACTGGGACACAGTACTCACAATTTATACAGGATAGGTTTGATTTGGCTTCTGGTTTCTGGAAGTTCCATCCATGGTTGCTGGCTCCAGGGTAGAAGCATTATCACAAAGGGCATGAGGGTACAAAGCTTACTTCATGGTGGTCTCATTTTTTTTTCTTTTTTGAGACAGGATCTGGTACAGTAGTCCAGGTTGGTCCTGAGCTTACAATGCAGTTCAGGTTGGACTTGAACTCACGGTAATCCCCCCACCTCAGCCTCCTGAGTGCTAGGATTAAAGCCATGTACCACGATGTCTGGCTTATGTGGTGCTGGGGAACTGAACCCAGGGCCTTGGGATGGCTAGGCAAATGCTTTAACTGCTGAGCTATGCCTGCCCTCAGCCCTTGTTGGCCTGTCTCAAAATTAAAGATTAAGATGGGCTAGGCATCAGAGAAATTCAAATCAAACAACAGTGAGGTTCCATCTAACTCCAGTAAGAACAGCTGGTATAAAAAACTCAAAAAACATGTACCTGGAAACCATCATGCTTAGCAAAATGAATCAGACACAGTAGGTTAAATGGTTTCTATAATATGAGAATATCAAATCATCAAGTAAATAATGGCAGAAAGTAATAAGGTAGACTGTGTAAGAGGAAAAGGGGACATGGATGGGGACTTGAGGGGGTGTGAAGAGGAAAGGAATGTGACATGTAAATTAACACACACACACACACACACACACACACACACACACACACACACACACACAAACACACATACACAAAGCAAATGTGGGCTGGAAGAATAGTACAGCGGTTAGAAGGTTGCCTATCAAGTGCAAGGCTGGGTTTGATTCCCCAGAATCACATAAACTGGTCATGGTGGTGCACACCTGAATTTCCAGCACTTGGGAGGCTGAGGCAGGAGTAGTGAGTTCAGGATCATCCTGGACTACAGAGCAGTGACTCTGTCTCAAACAAAACTGACAAATACCTGTGAGATTTGTGGGGGAAAAGGAACTCTTCTGCATTGTTGGTGCAGCTGTAAACTGGTGCAACCATTATAGAAAACAATATGTAGATTCCTCAAAAAACTGAAAACAGATTATCTCATTTGGTCAGCCCTACCTCTTATGGGTACCTCCCCCCAAAAGTCAGTCATCTTATAAAAGTGGAACATGTATATCCATGTTTACAGCAGCACAAAGTTACAATAGCCAAATCTTGGAAGCAGCTGATATGCCCATCAACGGATGAATGATGCTATGGTTTGGATCTGGTGTGTCCCCAGAAGCCTCATGTCTTTGGAGGACTAACTGCGGAACCTTGCCTCACTGGGCTCAGAGGGGCGCGATGCTTGGAGTTTGACCTGAAAGGACTGTTGTCAACTTGTGACTGGGAGTTGCACACTGCAGAGCTTGAAGGCTTGAGTTATTAATTTGCAGGCTAAGAGGCCAGGGAGGGGCCCTTAGCCTCTATGTGGGGCCCAACTGGAAGCTTGAAGTAATTAAAGGAAGAAGAAACACTGTGCAGCTTCTTCCATGGAAAGCTATAGCACTGCCTCAAGTCGCCAACATATGCTTGCTCCTGCCTCAGTTGGCAACAACTTTCTTACTCTCTTTAGACAGGGCTTCGCTTCGCAGTCCAGCCTGGTTCTGAACTCACCATGCAGCCCAGGCTGGCTTCAGACATAGAAAGTGCCCCAGCTACCAGGTGCGGGGACCCCAGGTGTGTGGCACCACGCCTGGCTTCAGTAATTTTTCAAGGTTTCCAAAGTAAGCTATTGCACATTTCTGATTTCCTTATCCCTAGAACGGAAGAGGCTCATTTTCAGTCCCGAAGTCCAGCCTTCATGAGGGACCACACTCGACAACAGCAGCCGGCTGTTTCACCAACGCCCCGGAAGCCTCAACTTCCACTTGAGTGAAAGCTAAACTCTCCTCCGTAACAGGTGGAGGCTTTGCGGGCTATCACGCAGCCTCCTTCTTCTTGGTCCGGTATTCTCCGCGGCGACAACGCAGACAAACTCACCAGGACAGCGGCAGCGGGACGGGCGCCGGTGTCCACACTCCGCCGCCCAGTAGGGCACCGGGTCTCAAGAAGTTCCTGAAGACCGCGGCGGGGACCAGGCTCTGGGAGGCGCCCGACGTCCACTCGGCAGTCCGACCCAAACCACCCCGCCAGCTGCCTGTGGACAACTTCGGACAGGGGAGCGGGGACACAGTTGAAATGCGGCGGAGCGGCTTCCGGTTCCCAGCTCAGTCCCGCCCCCGGCCCCGCCCCTGGCCCCGCCCCCAGTTCGGTCTCATGCCCCCGGGCTTCAAAAGCGCTCGGGTCCCACCCGCGGCGCGGTCTCTGCCCCATGAGCCCCGCCCCTAAGAAGGCCCCGCCCACTCCAGGCTAGCTCCTTCTCGGGGTTCTACCGAAAGGCCGCCCGTCCTCCCACCCCACGCCCCGCCCCTGCCCGCGACTCCCCCTCCCCCGTTCCATCTAATTGTTGAACTGTCGGCGCTGCAGTCCCGCTGACGGCCGGCAGGGGGCAGAGTTCTAACCAGGGTTATTTCCCCCGGTCGTCCCGGGGGAGGCGGGGAGGGCGGGCGGGCGCGCGGACGCCGTTCTGTCCGCTGTGCGCTACTGGGGGTCTGGGTTCGGCGGGGAGGCCGCGGCTACCGCTTCAGGGCTGCCGTGGGCCGCCGCGGGCGCCGAGAGGCCGGGCGGCGCGTCCCACCCTCGCGTCCGCCGTCGGTGACGAGGCCGCTACGTACGTCCCTGCGCGGCGGGTAAGCGGCGCGTCGGCGCGGCCGGGGCGGGGCCGGCGGGCGGGCGTGGGACGCGGCGTCGCCGGCGCCCGGCGGGAGTGGCCGGCTGTTCCGCGGCGGCGGCCGGCGGGCCGGGCCGGGGCGCGGCCCTCTACGTCCGGCGCTTTTCGTGTGTTTTACTTACTCTGAGACCCGGCCGAGTCGTTACGTGGCCCCGCTGGGCGCGCAGGGGCGCCTCCGACCGCAGCGCCCGGGTGCGGGACCGAGAGCCGGCAGCCGGCAGGGAGGAGGACGCGGGCGGACGACCCCGGTGGCAGCGACCGCCCCGCTCCCCCGAAACCTCCGGCCCGGGCCGCGCTGCGCAGCCGGGCCAGGCGATCCGCGCGTCGGGGCGTGCTGGTGCCGCCGCCCCCGGTCTGCCCGCCGAGCTTGCCGTGGCGGGACGCCGGAGTTCCCCGAGCCTGCGGAGCGGGGAGCACTCCCCGCCCTCCGCCGTCGCAGGCCGCCCGCCCCGCGTCTTGCGAGCTGGGACCCCCTACAGGCTCCTGTGGCGTGCTCCGAAAGCGGCGCCCAGCGTGGCTCACGTTTTCGGAAAATGGGACCGCCCCTGAGAAGGACCCTCTTAACTGCGGGTTGCTTGGGGCACTGTTGTCGACTTTTTCAGTTTTTCTCTTTTCTGCTGTATCTGCCAGGCAAGTGATAGTGCGGCCACTTTTAGAAAAAAAATGTAAACACACAGCGATCTAGATCAAGTATGAACATTGCGTTACATGACACTAACGCCTTACGTTCTCTGTGCCCCTATCCCCCCATTTTAGGGATCAGATTTTTCACTTAACTTTGATATTTCACGGTCAATTCCCTTCGTAATTGAACACTGGTCTTTAACTCTCTGAGGCTGTGTGTGGTGTTGCACTATTCCCAGGACTCGGAGGCTGAGGCAGAAGGATCTCAAGCTCAAGCTCTGGCTAGAAAATTCAGTGACTAAGCAAGAACTTGTCTCAAAATAAAAAGGAAAAACAGGGCGGGGGATGTAGCTCAGTGTGAATATGGTGGGTTTCCTCCGGTATCAGACAAAACTCAGTCTTTGAACTTAAGTGCTCTCTCCCCCAGGAAGCAGTTTGAAACTGTGTGTTCTGGCCAGTTTATGCTGAGTGTTACAAAGCTGATCTTTTAAAAAAGAGATACTTTTGTTTTTGAGTCAAGATCTCACCCAAGTCTAGGCTGGCCCTGAACTCACTGTGTAGCCTGGACTGGCTTTGAACTCAAGAAAATCCTCCTGCCTCAGTCTTGCCTGTGCTCCGAGATGAAAGATGTCCAGTTTGGAGAATCAAACCGATCCACTGAGTATTACCCCCACCCCCTTAAAAGAACTATGAACGTAAGCACAATTTTGAAAACAGATGTTTAAGTGATTTCTATCCTGAATAAACACTGCGTTGTTATATTAGCTGTTAATAATTACACAAACAGTTTTGGCAAATTATAAATACATAAATGTAACACATTCTTCTGGTGACTTGGCTGTTCCTGGAATCATTCTGGTGAGTAAAGTTGAAGTTTTATGTACTTTCTTTTTCTTTTTTTGAGACTGGGTCTCTCTGTAGTCCAGGCTGGTCCTGAACTCACTATGGAGCCCAGGCTGGCCTTGGATTTATGGTAGTCCTCCTGCCTCAGCCTCCCTAGTGCTGGGATTACAGGTATGTGCCACCATGCCTGGCTTATGTGTGCTGGGGGTCGAACGTGGGTACTTAGCGCTTGACTTAGTGCTTGCTAGGCAAGCGCTTTAACAGCTGAGCCATTCCTTCAGCCCTATTTTATGTACATATTTGAAAGTCTGTATGAATAAATTTTTATGGAATGTGTATGCACAAAGGAGCTAGTCATTTTGTTTTATCACTGTTCCTGAAAATTAATGGAATTCTCTGTACAGAAGAATTTACACCAAGTGCGGATTCCATCGGTGAAAGACTGCCCCAGCTCCTTGCTGTCACGAGGCATGATTCAAATACAAAATATTGTGTACAATTATGGCCATTAAAAAGAGGGAAGTGTTTCAGACTTATTTATTTATTTATTTATTTATTTATTTATTGACAAGGTCTTGCTCTGTAGCCCAAGGCTGATCCTGAACTCACTGGTGTAGCCCGGGTTGGCCTTTGACTCAGGACAATCCTCCTGCCTCAGCCTCCCGAGTTCTTCAATTATGGATGTGCGCTGTTACGCGCAGCTTTATGTGGTGCTGGGGGATCAGCTCTGGGCAATGCTCTTGCTAGGCAAGCACTTTAATGCTGTGCCATTCCTCAAGCCCAGAGTTTCAGATTCTTAACGTACATAAGGGAGCCTGACTGAATCTTTAGCCAATTAGGATTTTATTCCCCCCAACCTGATATTCCCCACTTATTGTTGTAGGGTCAGGACAATGAGATGGATTCACTGTGGAATGAGGTAGCCACTGGACGCCTCTTGGATGTCCTGCTCCATTTGGTGGGAGACTTCTTAAAATAAATCGGAACCATGCAAACACCTGAGAAACTTTTTTGTAAATAAACTTAAGCGCTGGAAGCTAGATTCCATGGCACAGACCAGTGCATTGCGAGGCTGAGGCAGAAAGATTGCAAGTTCAAATCCAGCCTGGGCAGTTTTTCAGCTTAGTGAGACCTTGTCTCAAAATCCAAAATAACAAAGGGTCAAGAACATAGCTCTCTGTGAAGGCCCTGGGATCCACTCACGGTACTCAGCATCCAACACAGAGACTCACACAGATCTCACACTAAAATTTTAGGGGTGGGGCTAGTGGGCATGGTTTCACATTTGTAATCTCAGAATTGTGGGAGGTTGAGGCAGGAGGATCTCAAGTTTGAGTCTGGGCTGGGCAATTCAGTGATAGGCTGTCTCAAAAAGGTACTAGAGATACGTAGCTCTGGTTTGAATTCCCAGTATTTAAGAATACAAGGGACAATTATCTGTTTTGTTTAGCTCTCATTAAGAGGTGTGCTGCCTTACAGTCCGTCATCTATCTATCTATATATTTTTATTTTGGATTTGTTAATTGGAGCTTTTGGATTTTTTTGTAACCTTTTTTTGTTAATCCTTCCTTGCAAATACCATCTCAGTCATGCAGTATTTGCTGCTTCTATTTTTAGGATTTTAAAAGTGGAACAAAGACTTAGATTGTTCTGCAAGTGTCTTATAAAGACACTTTTTTGAAAAAAAAGAAAAACCCCTCTTCATTTCAGTGCTGTTGCCCTAGTATTTTTGTAGTTGGCTTCAACTGTAATGTTTTTGTACGACAACAACATAAATCAATTTTAGGATATTTCCGAATCATTCAGCTTTGTTTCCAGAGGAAGCTGCTTCAGTCATTTCGCTCAGTGTGTGTGTGTGTGTGTGTGTGTGTGTGTGTGTGTGTGGTAGCGGGGATGGAACCTAGGGGCAGTTTAGCACAGAACTTTGTCCCTGCCCCTTTATATGGCGACAGGCTCCTTCTGAGTTGCCCAGGCTGGCCTTGGATTTGGCCGTGTCCTGCCTCAGCCTCAATCCTGGGCTTGCAGGTGTGGGCTACCCAGCCTGCCTTCTGCTTGTGCGGTTTGCATGGCGCACTGTTCAGTGTGTGGCAGAGGTGCCTGGTGGATGGGCTTGGGGTGAGCACAGTTAATTTAGTGAGCAAAGTCCCTGCTGGCTGGAGGTTGGCACACCAGAGATGCTCAGTGGGTGTTGGCTGGACCTGGACAGCGCATGGGAGAAGAGGACGGTGCTGGTTGGTATCAAAGCCACGCCAAAAGGTCAAGTGCAGAGTGGCAAGGGAGGGGCCACGCTGCAGTCAGGTGGTTGCAGTGAGGTCCTGTAGGCAGCTCATATATTAAAAAGTAAGTGCCTTATGTGTACCTATTTTTTGTAAAGTTATATCATGATGTTAACTGAGCCACAGGTATCTATACTTTCCTAAATGTAGCTTTAAAAAAAAATTTTTTTTTTTTTTGAGGCAGGGTCTTTCCCTGTAGACCAGGCTGGCCTTGGACTCTGGATAGTACTGCAGTCTGCCTGCCTGAGCCTCCCAGCACATTTGTAACCCCAAGTGGCCATGCTCAGCTTTTTGTAGTGCTGGGGAATTGAACTCAGGGCATTGTGCTTTTAAGGCAAGCGTTTTAACCACTGTGCCATTCCTCCAGTCCCTCTAGGGTAGCTTTAATACTGTCTTTTCTCTGATCAGCATTGTTTTTTGATATAGATGATTGAACCCAGGTCCCTACACTGAGGTAAAATCTTTTGCCCTTTTAATTTTAAGTTTTTGATTTTGAGCAGGGTCTCACTGAGTTGGTCCTTTGTTTAGGCTGGCTGTGAACTTGGAATCCTCCTGCTTCAGCCTCCCAGAGTGCTGAGATTACGTGGTCTGGCTGTTCCCAGCTGTTTTTAATTTTTAATTTAGGCTAGGGCTTACTGTGCTGTGTTTCTGAGTTGCCCAGTCTGGGCTTAGACTTTTGCTACCTGCGTCCTGTGATGACCTCCCAGCATACCCCTCTCAGTGCAGGTGTGTCCCACTGCCCTGGCTTTTGGAAAGTTTTACCAGTGTGACCAATGACACGCCATCAGGTGCAACTAGAAATCCCTTTCCAGGCAACTGCTTTTTTTCTGGAACTGGTAATTGAACTTAGGGCTTTTGCACTTTAGCTACATTCTATATTACATGCCCCTCTGTTTTTTTTTTTTTTTAACATCTTGGGATATAGCTCAGTGTGAAGGCCCTGTGCTCACGGCACACACACGTACACACACACCCATACACACCAGGAAAGTTGCAGCACGAGAAGCTGAACACTAGGGTTGGAGAGGTAGGTGAGCACGGGTAAGAGGCACCGGGTAGGTTTATTCTGATGTGGTCGAACGGGGGGTGGGGGTGCAGGCCTGGGCTTGAGGTGGACTTTGATCACCACCCAATAAAGATGCTGTGCTCCAGGGGAATTGAGGAAGAGACCCACTGTTTGTGGAAGCCTGGTAAATGCCAGTCTTAGTGAAGAGTGGGTCAAGGAAAAGAGCCAAGGGCTGAGTGATTTGGAAGAAAAGCAGGAAGTGATGTCATGAAGTCAAGGAGAGCTGGGCCTGGGGGTGCAGGCCTGTAATCCCAGTTCAGGTTAGAGAGCAGCCCTGGCAGTTTAGAAACCCTGCCTCAAATCAAAACTAAAAGCTGGCTGGGGATGTTGCTCAGTGTGACCGCCCTGGGCTCGATTCCCAGTATGAACAAAAAGAAGAAGAATTCAACGAGGACATAGTTTCAAGAGTAGTTGGGGCTGCTGTAGGGTGCTAGGAGACTCAGACTGAAAAGTGCTCTTCTGGATTTGGCAAAGAGGCAGGCAGTCAAGGCTGTCGTGGCTGCTGCAGAGTGCCAGCCTCCAGGCCGGCCTGTCCTTCCTCTGCTGCCAGGCCAGTCTTTTCCTTGTGACACTTTGTGGCTGGCGTGGCAGGTGCTGCCTTCCATTACAGGGCTGCTGGGATCCGGAAGTGAGTGGCTGTGCCTGGACTTCACTCAGTACTTTCCTTTTAAATTTTTGAACGATAAGAATTTACTGAGAAGGTATTACTTGTTCAACAAATAAAACTTAGACATTACCTAAGAACTGTAGGAATGGTCAGTCATGCCTGTTATGTAGTGCTGGGGTCGACCCTGCTCCAGCATGGATCTCCAGGCCTCCCTGTTGGGGCCGCAGGCTGCTGGAGAGCCGTGTGTCCGCTGTCACAGAGCTCAGCCCTGACGTGCAAAGACCACGAGGGCTAACTCGTGAAGGGCTTCTGCTCTGAGGATAGAGCCCGTGTGAAGGGCAGGCGCAGGCCAATGGAGAATGAGGCCTGATCCCAAAGTCACTGTCCTGGCTTTTGCTTGTGTTGTGGCCAGTCTGGCGCGTGTGCCTTCCTGCCTCGGACTCTGTGCTGGGGTGGTGTGGGCAAGAAGGTGGCCGTAGGGAGGTTATGTGCCTGTAGGCGGGTCACGTGTCGCAGGCCTGTACCTGAGAGCCCTCTTGAAATTGAGGCATGGAACTGGGGCCAGGGGCACTTGCCTGTGATTTTGGCACTCTGGAGGCCGAGACAGGATTGAGTTCAAGGCTAGTCAGGACTACAGAGCAAGAGCTTATCTCAAAAAAAAAAAAAAAAAAAAAAAAAAAAAAAAATTGCCTGTCATGGTGTGAGGCTGTTTCAGAGGATAGTTCTCAGGATGGGCGCCGAGTGCAGCATACTCCTGGGTAAGCAGTAACCGGCTGGCAGTGCCCATAACAATCTTCGGGAGGACACTCTCAGGTGCTTTCTGCTGTTTACATTTTGTAAAAAATTACTTAAGTAAAATACGCACTGCGTTAGTATTCCTCAAAATACCCTTGCTTTGACCCTTTTTTCTGTTGAGGCAGAGTCTCGCTAAGTTGCTACGTTGTGCGGGTTGGGCCCGGACTTCCAGCCCTGCCACGGGGGCCTCCTGGAGCTCCGGGCCTCTCAGACATGTCTGTGCATTGCCTTCACCAGATTTGCTTCATCCCTGTGTCTCTCTTTTTATTTATTGATTTATTTTTATAGCATTGGAGAGTGAGCCAAGGACTTGAGTGAGTGGCCCACTTTAGCCACGCAGCAATGCTCCTAACCCCCAAATGTGCCCCAGTTATGGGGCTGGGGATGAGGCTCCGTAGGTAAAACACTTGTGAGTACCACTCAGTAGTAAAGCACTAGGCACCAACTTCAGTCCCCTAGCAATACAGAAACTGGGTGTAGTGGCAAATACTTGTAATCCCAGCACTCAGGAGGCTGAAGCAAGAAGATTGATTGCTATGAGTTCAAGTCCAGCATGGGCTGCATAGTGAATTCACTACCAGCTTGGACTACAGAGTGAGACCTTCTCTCAAACAAATGAGAATATTTGAGTATTCTTCCTGGCTTAGTTTTGAGAATATTTGATTTTTTAAAAATAAAGAGCTATGGTCATCCAATTCAACATTATGATTTTTCTGCAGGATAAAGAAGAAAACGTAAAGGAGTGAAGGATTGATTGCAGATGTCTTAATAATGAGCAGATGTGGCAGAAAGAAAAATATTAAGACAAACACAAGGTAGGTGTGTATGTTTTTCTGTTCTTTTGAGGGTTGAACTTTCAGAGCTGACTGCTAAAATGGTGCCTGAGTGGAGTGGTCACATGTGCCCAGGCCACCCAGCTGTGCAGCTGGCAGGTGTGTTCTCACAGGTAGAGTACCGGGCCCCGGGGTCAGTGGATATGCGACATTGATATTGGGTTTTGCCCAATGCGAGGGAGGTTTCCAGTTAGAAATAGTCCTTCAGGCCTGTCCTGGTTGTGCAGCCCTATAAACTCAGTACTCTGAGTGGCTGAGATAGGAAGATCCTACTCTCAAGTCCAGCCTGTGATTTCATGAGGTCTTACTTAAAAAATTAAAACAAAAAAATGGGCTGGGTTGACTGATGTAGTGTGGCGTAGCCTGGTTCTCCTGCAGTGTGACCGATGTAGTGTGGCATAGCCTGGTTGTCCTGCAGTGTGACTGGTGTAATGTGGGGTAGCCTGGTTGTCCTGCATCACAAATGGTGTAATTTGATGCAATGCAGTTGTCCTGTATTGTAGTTGATGTATTTCGTCTGCAGATTGGAATCAACTGAGATTTTTGAATTTTTTTAGTTCCATGAACGTTGTAATTGTTCCTAAGTAATACCTTTGTCTTGCTTTTCACTCACCTACTTTTGGCATGTGTTTTCTTTTCCTTGCTTTGGTCTTGTCTTAGAAAGATAGACTGGGGCTAGTCATGTAGCTATTGATACTGTCCTAATGTGTAAGGCTTTGTCTTCAGTCCTTCATAGCCAGAAATAAATGAAAACAAACAGAACACTTTTGTAGTGGTCCATTATGGTTTTTTAAAGAAAAGTGTTTTACCTTTTCTCCTCTCATTTTTTTCTTTCTATTTTTTAATGTATTTGTGCCTGATGTACCTAATAAGTTTGGTGATTAGTTGTCTCAGTTTCTACTGTAAATATTTTTATTGCCTTCTTGAATGTCTGTAGTCTACTTACTGTTTTATGCTTGTTAACTTTTTGAAATTATATTATAGGTATCTACTTACTGTTAATATTTTCATTTACAGTACTTCAGTGTCTTAGTATTAACCTTTGGATCCTTCTGTCTCAGCATGGGGACATGATTTGCCTGTGTCACCAGCCTGGCAGGATGTTTTCATTTTAAATATTCTGTAATTTGTAATTGGTAATTGCTTTTCTAGTATGGATTATTAAAATTAAAATACTGTATAATTTATTAACTTATTTTATCACAACTGTGTTTCATATTTGAATGTTTCCGAAAGAGAGATTTAGACACTATATTATAAAATATAATATACACCAAACAATGTCAGATTATTTTTCTCACTTTGAAAAAGTGTATTAACATATTGGAACATTCTGACTTTGGCTTTCAGCTAGAACCACATTGCCCCTGGGGAACTGTGAGAGGTGTTAGGAAAAGTCACACAGTTCACGATGTTTGGATCCTGCTCAGGGTATTTTAATCATCCTGTTCTCAGTGATGATCCCGCAGCTGGTCTGATCTCCTGGTTGAGAAATAGATGAAAAATTTGATACCATGTTAATTTTCATTATTTTTTTTTTGTAGTGCTGATAATGGAGCCCAGATTCCTTGCACTGTGCTATATACATCACCAGCTAGTTTTGGGGTTTTTCATTTTGAGATACAGTCTTGCTAAGTTGCTAGGACAGAGTTGTTAACTTGCCCAGGGTCAGCTTGACCTTGAGACCTCCTGCCCCAGCCTTTGATGTGCTGGGATCGCAGGCTTATGCTGACAGACCTGGCTATATGTGAAAAAATATTTAAGGTTATGTAGCTTGGGGAATAGCACAGTGGTTGGAGTGCTTATTGGAGAAGCACAAGGCTCTGGGTTCAATTCTCCAGCACAACTTAAGCTGGGTGTGATAGCACATGACTGTGAATCCCAGTACTCAGGAGGCAAGGCAAGGGGCAAGGCCAGCCTGGGCTACATAGTGAGTTCAAGACCAGTCTAGACTGGAGTGATTGACACACCATGTCTCAGAAAAAAACAAAACAAAATATATAAAAGGTTACATTTTCTTTGTTGATTTTCAAGAGATACATAGAAACTTATTATTGTCAAAAAATAGCGTATTTATTAGGAATGTGTCATGTTTGCCACTTAGAGCAGCCTCATAGATGTTTGAGCAGATATAAAGTTGCCACGTAACCAACGTCCAAGGCCGACAAGGCCGAGTAACTCTTCAGCACGATGCCACTTGGGAGTGTGACAGGTGGGACTTCCACACAGTCACGCTTGTGTCAGGAGTTTGGCTTATCTTCCTTGGTTTCTTTGGTGGTTTAGAACCACAAGTTTTGTGTTCATTTGCTCTCTGAACTGTGAGTAGAACTGAGAAGAGTTTAATAGTGTGGAAAGAATAGGCAGTGTTTCAGGAGGTGGAGCTATGTGAGAGAACCCAAGTGTTTGTGGCTGGCTGGCTGCTGAGTCCTGGGAGCCTGACCTTGAGGGTGACTTTCTTTTATTTATGCACATAAGCACTCGTTAAGTAGTCTTTCTTTTTCCCCAATTTTATTTTTTATTCATATTTGCAGTGTATGATAATTACGTTCAACTTGGGGAATTAATGTATGTGCTTATTGATCTTAGTAATGCAGAATTATAGTGGGTCTTTCTTTTGTACTGTGTAAATAAACTCTGCCTCGAGCATTTAAGGCTCATTTCCAGACATTAATGGTACGTGTTCTTTTGTTAGTTTTTCTGCTAGTTGGGTATCGAGCTCAGGGTCTTCTCACTGAGTTACATCCTCAGCTCACTTTTTGATTTTGAGGTAGTCCCTTGAGAAAGTCCCTAAGTTACCTAAGTGGGCCTTGAACTTTAGATCCTCCTGACTCAGCTTCTCAGAGTATTTGGGTTGTAGGCCTGTACCTCCAGGCCCAGCTGTAGCACATCATTGAGCTGGAGCATTTACTGCCCTGTCTGTGTGAGGAACTGTGGAGTCTCAGAAAGACCTCTTCACCCTCATAGTGCTCCATCAGTGGCCTACAGAAGCTGCTCGGTTGTTCGGATCTGACTTGAATCACTAGAGTGACATTTGGTAGATATGTTCGCTTCCAGAGTCACCAGCTAATTGGCTCTCCTGATACTTGTGTAGGTGCTGTGCTAGGCATAGGAGTGTGCAGAAATCTCAGATGTAGCACTGGGGATGTGGCTCAGTGGTAGAGTACTTGTTCACTTTGCACAAGGCCCTGAGTTCAATCCCCAGTCCCACGCAATACATCAGTAAGTAGAAATCTTGGATGAAACTTTTATTCCTGAGCTATTAACGAGGGTGTTCTAAGGCTGGGGTGTAGCTTCGCCACCGGCGCACTTGCCTTACAATCTTAAGGCCCTGGGTTCAGTGCCCCAGCACCACATGAGCCAGGCATGGTGGGCCATGCCTCTAATCCCAGCATTTAGGAGGCTGAGGTTGGAGGATCACCTGAGTTCAAGGCCAGCCTAGACTACACAGTGAAGTGAGGACCAGCCAGGTCTACAGAGCAGGACCCTGTCTCAAAAAAGAAAAAAAAAAAAAAAAGGTTTTTGAAATATAGTATCTTTGATCAAGGCCATGACAGACTCAATGGGATGTGCCTGCTGGCAAAGAAGGGGTAAAGGGCATTCTGAAAGGACGAAAGATGGTGAGTGAAAGAATAGTGTGTGGTAGGCCACTCCCATAATCCCAGCTGCTCAGGAGGCTGAGCAGGTGGGTTGCAAGTATGAGGCCAGAAGAGGCAGCATGTAATATAGCAAGAGCCAAGAAAACAAAACAAAACAAAACAAAACAAACCTACGGACAAGGCTTAGATCCAGGGAAGGAGAGGCACACGTGGAATAATAAGTGCTAGAGTTTAGGGCTGTTATTTATAAGGTGTCTAAATTTTACCCAGTCATATGGAGCTGTTGAGGTGTTTGTTTTGAGACACAGTTTTGCTCTGTAGTTCAGGCTAGTCCCTATGGAGCCAAGGCTGGCCTCGAACTCAAAGTAGTCCTCCTGCCTCAGCCTCCTGAGTGCTGGGATTACAGGCGTGTGCCACCACACTCAGGTTATGTGGTGCTGTGGAACTGAACTCACGGCCTTGGGCTAGCTATGCAGATTCTGTAAGTACTGTGCCTTTCCTCCACCCCCGGAGCTACTGAGTTTCAAGTGAATTGAAGTATTTAAAGCAGACAGCTGTGTTGTGGAGAGATCACTGTGGGCGTGGATTTGAGCCAGGAGTGGAGTGGTGGGGGTGGGAAAGTACAGAAAGAGAGGAGACTTCATTCTTCTATCAGTTTTTATGTACTTTTGCTACTGGAGTTTGAACACAGGGCCTTTCTACTAGGCTACATCTCCAGCCCGGTATTCATATATGTATATATTTGAGACAGTGTCTTGCTCCAAAGTCCAGGCTGATCCTGAACTCACTGTTGCGGGTCCGACCTGTGGAGTGCTCTGAGCAGCTGAGTAGTGATGGAGACACTGAAATGACCTCCGGGGACACGTTTCAGAGAACACAGCCCACTTTATTAGGGAGAAGCAAGAGCATACATATGATAGAGTGAGGGGGTGTGATGGAGTCCACGTATCCAGTTATCTGAGAGTCGGAATCCTAGCTTTATGTGGGAGTCCTGGGAGCGCAGTGGGCTCGGCTCAGGTGTTCCCGATTGAGCTAAGTATGCTTGTGTCCCTCTCGACCCTTCAACACATCCCGACCCCTCCACATACTTTCTAGGCCAGGCTAGCCTCGACTTGCAGCAGTCCTCCTGCCTCAGCCTCCCAAGTGCTGGGATTACAGGTGTGTGCCACTGTGTCTACTTTATGTGGCACTGGGGAATTGAACCCAGGATCTTGTGCTTGCTAGGTGTGTGTTCTGACTGTTGAGCTATACCCCTAGTCCCAATTTTTATTTTTGAGACAAAGTTTCGTTAAATTGCCCAGGCTTGGCTTGAGGTTGTGCTCCTTCTGCCTCAGCCCCCCAGAATGTCGAGGTTACAGGTGTGTGCTGCCATGCTGGTTGAAGGTGTGTCAGTCTGATAGGAGGCTACCACTAGCTAAGGGAGGGGAGACAGATAGCGCATCCTGCTGAAGGCAGCAGAGAAGAGTGCGCAGTTTGGAGGATGGGCCCCAGTGGACAGGCAGAAGGAGGCGGAAGCTCAGGGAGTGGCTGTTGCGGGGGCTAGTAGGTTTGTTGTGTGGTGACGGAGGTGGAGGGGTTCTTGTCATTGTGAGAATGCGGGAGCCAGGTAAATCCAGGGATTTGGAAGAGGGAGAAAATATGAAACAGTAAAGGAGATTGTAGAAACGGGACAACTGCTGCCCTTTTGAGGTTGAACATCCCAGATTCAGTCAGGTGTGGTAGCTCACGCCTGCGATGCCAGCACGTAGGACATGGGGACAGGAAGGTGGCTGAGAGTCTAGAGCCAGCCTGGACTGCAGAGTGAGACCCTGTGCTAGTCCGCCAGCCAGCCAACCACAAATTCAGTGCATTTAACGACGCATCTGCTTTATAGTTTCATCATTATTATTATAAGCCTCACTCGGTGCAGGCTTAGAGGGCACAGAGAGCTGTTTCTACCCAGATTGGTATTAACTAACAGACAAGAAAAAGATAAGGAATGCGTTCATAGGCCTGTAATCTTAGCACTCTCGGAAGCTGAAGCACGAGGATTCCAAGTTTGAGCCCAGGCTGGGCAACCTAGCAACTTTGTGAGATCCTGTCTCACAGTGAAAACCATAAAAAGGAGGCTGGGCGTGTGGCTCAGTGATTAGAGCCCTTGCCCGGCCACCTCCTGGAAGTCACTCTGACAGCCCTCCCAAGTCCGTCAGTACCTGGGGTATAAAGAACGCAGCTCCTTTTCCATCTGTGGGCCGAATTTGTCACACGTGGGATTCTGTGCATGAGTGGTGATTGGAAGATCAGGCATTTACATTTTAAACATTTAATATGGCCACTAATATTGCTCAAAATACTTACTTCCTCCTGCTTGAGACACACGTGTTCCTAGTCCTGGCCTCTTTCAGCAGGAGCTCTGAGAGTCCTCTTTGTGGGCATGCCTTTGCCTGCGCTGCTGTGGCTGCCTGGGTGTCCTGCATTGGCCAGTTCGTTTACCTTTCATGGTCATTTTGGCTGTGGTGAAGAGCAGAAGGCGCATGGTGTCCGGTCCTGTGAATGTGGTCGGTGGGGGCACATCAGACTATGAAGTTACAGGAGAGGGCCCCAGAGTAACTTCAGGAAGTGGCAGGAATGGTGGAGTGTGTCCAGAGTGGTGGGCCGTATTTGGAGTGGGATTCATGACCTAGTATCTTTTACTATAGTAAAATTTTTAAAATGTGAGCATTCACTGTGCAGTTTGGTCAGATTTGTTTTTCCCTTGTTGTCCAGTGTACTTAGAAAGCAAGCAATGAGATTTTTACTTGAAATAAGGATAAATGGGTTAAAAAAATAAATCAAGAGAGGCTGCATTTGCTTTTTTTCTTTGTGACAGAGACTCGCTGTTCAGTCCAGGCTGGTCCTGAGCCAGCCTTTGCTTTTAGATGCTGTTTTGCAGACCTGGGGAATCAAACCTGGGCCTTGCACATCCTGGGCACTGCTCCACTGCTGAGCCATCCACTTAGTATTTTTAAAATCTTATTTTGAGATGATCTCAAAAAGTTGCCCAGGGTGACATCAAACTCGTTATCTCCCTGCCTTAGCCCCAAGTGGCTGGGATTACAAGGGTGGCCTGCCATGCCCAGCTGCTTTTAGGAGTCTTAATTGTGTGAACTTTGGGCTGTTTTGCCTAGGTAACTTTTGGTTATTGTCTGGTTCTTAACTGCTTTTTTAGCATTTCATTATTTCTTCTCTCCTAATTGAATTCTGTGTGGACATCAGGTAGTTGAAACTTCCACAGCATAGCTTGGCTCTGTAGGTACGGAGGCCTTGAGTCAGGAAGACAGCTGAGACGGCTTTTCTTGCCAGAGTACTACTGAGCTCATCTTTGACCCTTCCCCTTCAGCCCCTTGCCTGGTCTCCATGGGCCTCTCTGGCTCCTTCCCTGTGACCCTAGGCAGGTGCCTGCACTTCCTGCCCGTGTTTCCTGCCCCACTGGTCTCTGTGTCCCCCAGACTTACTCCTCCTCCCTCTCACAGGCCCCTTCCTTTCCCGCCATGCAGTCCCCAGCGGCAGCCCGGTGCTCACGTGGCCGGGCCTCAGACACACCTCCATATGCCTCACCCATGACTCTGTGCTGTTTGGGAAGTCACTTGTACTCCTTTCTGGATGTTTAGAGTAGGAAGGTGACAGGACACACCGTACTAATGACATGTGAGAAGTAGCTCCTGTGCATTTTAAAAATTCAGTTCCCCTCTCTCTCTCTTTCTCCTGCCCTCCACCCCTCCCTGTCCTGGTCCTGAAGATTGGAGCCAGGCCCTTGCACTGCTACATCTCCAGTCCCCTTTGCATTTTGAATTTTGAAGTACAGTCTCACTAAGTCATTGAAATGCTCACACTGGGCTTGAATTTGTAATTCTCCTCCCTCAACATCCCAGTGTGCTGGAATTACTGGCAGGTGCTACCACACCTAACTGTATTTTCTGTTAGAAGAATAAAATTTATTGTAATATGATTTATCTTCTAGAAAGGCTCCATATAGAAACTGTTAAATTGAATTCAGAAACAAACTAAGATCATGTCAGAAGTTTTTCCCTGGAAAAAATTCGATTCTCAAAAGAGAGGGAAAAAAAAAAAGAAAACAAAAATTAGATTCGTGTCTTTAAGTAAGTGGGAATCCGTAGCAAAGTGTGGCTCCCATGCCAGTTCATTTTGTTTAGGAGCTTATCAGAAACTCGCAGTGGTAATGTAGTAAGACTCATCATTATGTTGTGACACAGTCACTTAGCAAGTGGGGAAATTTTCTTTCACGCTGCACTGTAATACAGTATATTAGATCTTGAGAATTACAGAACATTTATACTTTCCATATTTTTTTGGAGTGTGGAAAGCAACTTGATTAGAATAAGTACAAAAGAGAATGAAAGTGAACAGTAGGGACTCTCCTGCAGGCAGGTGAGGGGCTAGGATGCCCTTCCCCGCCCAGACAGGTCTTGCTGTATAGTCTAGGTTGGTCCTGAACTCATCTGTAGCCCAGGCTGACAATCCTCCTGCCTCAGCCTCCCCAGTGCTGGCGTTCCTGGCATGCGCCACCATGCCTGGCTTGTGTGGTGCTGGGAATCAAACCCAGGTCCTTGCTATTGCTAAGTGAGCACTTCAACTGCTAAGCTATAGTATAGGCCTTTAGCCCTCTACTTTTAATGTAAAATTAAAAACCTGTTTTTTCCCACTATTTTTATTAATATACAGATATAATACATAGTATTTACAATGAATTTGGGTGTTTCGTACATCCATGTATCACATCAACTTCACAATCCCTTCCCATCTTCTACCCTCCCATCCCCTCCCTGTCCCTTCCCCCGGCTCTGGCTATTACTTCATATGGTTCCAAAGAATGTCTGTGTTCCGGGTTTTCCAAGTCCGAGAAACCATACGGTGTTTAACATATTAATCTTCTGCACCTGAGTCATTTCACTTAAGTCACCACTCTACCTCAGCTTCCTGTTCCTCTAATGGGTTCGCAGTAGTCAAATATTGATAGCTTCTTTCTGAATCCAACCAATCCCATCATTGGGATATTCACCAAAAGTTTTTTTTCCCCATATTTTCCTACAACTTCATTGTTATTGTTAAACCTGGCCTTACCCAGCAGCTCACACTAGAAAATAATTATAAGCATGTAGTTCAAAAGACTAGTTAATCTGGGAGAGAAGAGAAAAAATAAATAAAATTCAATTGCTTTAGCTGAATACTGGAAGGTGCATATTTGTACATTCACAAGGTTATCTTTACATCAGTCAGTTTCCTTAGGATAAACTTTCATTAGTGACCTAATAAGTGACTTGCTACAACAAAACAAAGTTAAAACTATATCACATTGCTACATTAAATGAACTTAAATCTATACCATATAAACATACTTAAAGCGACAGACATGAAGGCAAATCTAGTTATTTCAGAATTTCCTGACTTTCGTTTTCTTATTTACTCATATTTCACTGATTACTAACTACTTTTTTCTCAGCTCCTTCTCCTCTAGCTGTTGTCACTTTTTCTCTGGGGTCATTGATGTTGCTGGTCTCCCTTTCACTGTCCAAGTTTCCTTTAAGTATTTTCTGCAATACTGGCTCAGTGGCTGCAAATTCCTTTAAGCTGTCTCTGTCATGGAAAGTTTTAATTTCTCCCTTTAAATTGAAAGATAATTTTCCTGGGTATAGCAGTCTTGGTTGGCATTTATGTTTTTTTAGTGCTTGGATGGTATTGCTCCACAATCTCCTTGCTTTTAGAGTTTGGATGGAAAAATCTGCCGTTATCCTGATGGGTTTGTCTTTGCAGGTCACCTTCTGTTTTTGTCTTACCACTTTTAGTATTTTCTCTCTGTGTTGGGTTTCTAGAATTTTAATTATGATGTGTTGTGATGAGGATCTCTTCTGATCAAAGTTGTTTGGTGTTCTATATGCCTGCAAAAGTTTCATGTTCATTTCTTTTCTTAGATTTGGGAAATTTTCCTCCTTTATTTCATTAAACATGTCCTTTAAGCCTTTTGTTTTATCCTCAGTCTTCTCCTCGATTCCCATAATTCTGAGGTTATTTCTCCTTGAATCATCTATCAGCCGTTATAATGATTCGCTTTCTTTATTTACTTTGTATTCTTCATGGCCTGTGTGTTGCAGCTTAGTCACTTTATTTTCTAGGTCTGACATACTATTCTGAAGTTGTTTAAAGTGGTTGCTTCTTATTACTGGTGTGTTTTACATTTCCTGAATATCTGCATTCAAATTTTCTATATCTCTGTTGTGTACTTCTCTATTTTTTTCTTTTGTCTTCATTATCTTCTGGTATATTTCTTCTCTGGTCTCCTCTAGTTGCTTTTCAAGGCTAGTTTTTTGCTTATCTGTGTATTAGTGTAGCTCTTATGCTGTCTGTTTAATTTCCTGCTTTAATTCCTGCTTTAATTCACTGAATTTCTGGGCCCAGAAGTTGCCATCATTTTAGCCATATTTATCCTTATTTACTCTGATTTCATCTCCTGGGGTTTCAGGTCTTTTTGTAGGAGATTTGTAACTGTTTCCCCATTTTTTCTTTGGTCTCCTCTAATTTCTTTTCAAGGCTTGCTTTTTGCTTAGCTAAGTGTTGCTGTAGCTATTGCTCTGTTCTATTTCCTGCTTTGCCTCCTGGTTTAATTCCTGCTTTAATTCCAGCTTTAATTCACTGACTCTCTGGGTCTATAAGTCACCATCCTTCTTGCCCATCTCTTCTTTGGGTTCTGGAATTTCAGCACCCCTTGCACCCTCCTCTGGGGAGTCAGATCTTTTTGTATAAGATTTGTTACCATGTTTCCCCATGGTTCTGCTACCTCTGACTGTCTCTGGTGCACAGGAAAGAGAATGGCTCCTGCTGACGTCACTGCCTGCGACGGCTGTTGAGCCCCGTTTCTGATCTGGGATCCTGGGGCCTTTCCTAGGGGAAGCGCATGCTGCGTTTGTAGTACACACACCCATGGGTTGGTGCTTCTGAGGCTAGGGCCGCCCGCAGCCAATGATTCCCACTTGTCCGGATCCGTGCTTACCTCAGGCTGAGGTTCTGGCCTCCAGACCTTGTTTGTGATCTGTGGGTGCCGGCAGCTCACTGAGTGGGCTGCTTCTGACCCGCCCACAGCCTCTTCTCCCGTTGTTGTGTGCTCCATCCTCTCCCACCTCCGTCTTCTCCCAGCTCTGTTCAGTCAGATGTTCAGGTCCCTGCGAGCTTTCTTCCGCGAGCCATTTGCAGCCGGCTGCTGCAGCTTTCTGGACTGCGGGGAATTTTTTTTTTCCTCTGGTTTCGATGATCCTTCAGAGATTCTGGCCTCCCGCTGGTTGCCTTTCAGTTTTGGAGGATGCATCTCTCTTTTCTAGCTACACCAAACACGCCTTTTCTAACTATCTTCTTGATTTTATAAGTGAGTTGATGAGGAGATACTGTGCAGTGCTGTTACTCAGCCGACATCTTGACCGGAAGCCCTCCCCCAACTTTTTTTGAGATAGGGTCTCAGTCTGCAGACCAGGCTGGTCCTGAACTCACCTTTATAGCCCAGGCTGGTATTGAACTCACAGCAATCCTCCTGCTCCAGCCTCTGGAGTGCCAGGATTATAGGTGTGCGCCATCATGCCTGCCTTTATGTGGTCCTGAGGTATTGAACTCAGGGCTTTGTGCTTACAAGGCAAGTGCTTTAACCGCTGTGCAATTCCTCCAGCCCCATTGGTTTTGTTTTTGAGACAGGGTCTTGCTCTGTGGTCCAGACTGGTCCTAAACTCACTGTACATCCCAGGCTGTTCTTCAATTCATGGCAATCCTCCTGGCGCAGTCTCTTGAGTGCTGTAATTGACAGGTGTGGGCCACCATGCCCAGTTTATGGTGCTAAGGAATCTTATTCAGGGCCTTGCACTTGCTAAGCAAGTGCTCTGATGCTGTTCCTCCAACCCCCAAGACCTAATTTTATCCCTCATTCATCTTGCACAGAATACTTTAAGTAACCCTCAAAGAGGCTGTGTGGTACGAGTGGCTTAAGTTTTAATGTGAGCTGCCATAACACTCTCTGTAGCACTTCCTGTCAGCTCATACAGGGAGTAGGGCACATGCCCAGTCTTGGTCCACTCGTGCAGGGAGCAGGACATGTGCCCAGTCTTGGTCAGCTCGTGCAGGGAGCTGGGCAGATGCCCAGCCTGGAAAGGTAGTGCTCTTCTACTGATCCAGTTTCTTGACTTGAATCAGATAAGACCAAGCCTTCCCAAGTCAGACTTTATCGAGTGGGGTAGAAATAGTATGTAATTCCAGCTCCCCCAGGCGGGCCTAATTCTCCTTCCTCTGTTGTGTTTTCAGGCAGATGACCATGGAGAGTGCCGAGGCCCAGCAGGACAGAGGCGTCCCCGCTCCTGTCACAGAGGGCAGGTCTATGCCTGTGAGGATCCACGTGGGCCGAACTCCCATCCGCACTTTGGCTCAGGTGGGCCTTGGGCTGGTGCTGGCATGGGTAACAAGGAAGAAAGGAGAATTATCTGCAACTTCTGTTTTCTTGAAGTTGAACTTGATTTTCCCGTTAGCTGGTTGTCAGTCTTGCTGATTTGATTTTGAAGAGAAGATACACATTTGAATGACTTTTGTGTCCTAACACAGCACTCTGTGCCCTCACTTGCTACCATCCCCCTGCAGGAAAGAAGAACAAAAGGCCTCCATGATATGTCGCGTTCAGATTACTCCTGGGAGCCTGGCGTGGTGTGCAGGCCTGTAATCCCAGCACTCTGGAGCCTGAGAGGGAGGATTGTCATGAAGTTAAGACCAGCCTGGGAAACTTTGTGACTTAGCAAGACCTTGTCTCAAAAATAAAAACTCACAGGCTGAGTTGTAACTCCACATGAAGACCCTGGGTTCGCTCCTCAGTACTAAATGTAAAACAAAACAAAACAAAAAATAACCAAAAAAAACCCTACTCAAGTGGGCTGCCAGTTCCTAATTGATGTAGTTATATTATTTTTAGCTTAGCAAAGGTGGTAGAAATCTTGACCATTTGCCCATATATTCTTTTTTGGACAAGCTCTCTGTTTTGTAGCCAAGGCTGGTCCTCAGCTCGCTCCTGCCCCAGCCTCGCTAGTGTTGGGATTACAGGCATGTACCACCAACACCTGGCTTTTGTGGTGCTGGGGAGTAAAATGCAAGGCCTTGAGCTTGCCAGGTAGCACTTCAATCATTGTAGTGTTCCTCCAGCCCCACTTCCTTGTAATCTTCTTTTTTTTGATATTTAACATATTTAATCTGTATCTGACTAGCTTCACCACTCAAATCACCACTTTTTTTCCCCACTATTTTTATTAATATACATGTGTAATACATAGAGTTTACAATGAATTTGGATATTTCATGCACATATGTATCATATCAATTTTACAATCCCTTCCCATTTTTGACCCTCCCACCCCCAACTCCAGCTATCACTTCATGTGGTTCTATAGAATGTTCTGAGTTTTCCAAGTCAGAGAAACTATACAGTACTTAACATATTAATCTTCCACACCTAAATCATTTCACTTAAGTCACCACTCTAACTCAGCTTCCTATTCCTCGAATGGGTCACAGTAGTTAAATCTTAATGCCTTTTCTCTGAGTCCAACCAATCCCTTTATTGGGATATTTGCCAAAAGTTTTCTTTCTATATTTTGCTATATCTTTGTTGCTATTCTTAAACCTGGCCTTACCCACCAGTTCACATTAGAAAATAACTAGAAGCATGTAGTTCAAAAGATTAGCAAATTTGGGAAAGAAAGGGAAAAAAAGTTAAATTTCAAATGCCTTAGCTGAATACTGGAAGGTACATACTTGTACATTCACAGGGTTATCTTTACATCAGTCAGTTTTCTTAGGATAAATTTTCATCAGTGACCTAATAAGTGAGTTGCTACAATAAAACAAAGTTAAAACTATATCATATTGCTACATTAAATGAACTGAAATCTACACCACATAAATATACTTAAAGTAACAGATATGAAGGCAAATTTAGTTATTTCAAAATTTCCTAACTTTTGTTTTCTTATTTACTCATATTTCACTGATTACTAACCTACTTTTTTCTCAGCTCATTCTCCACTTTCTGTTGTTGCTTTTTCTCTGGGGTCATTGGTGTCGCTGGTCTCCCTTTCACTGTCCAAGTTTCCTTTAAGTATTTTCTGCAGTACTAGCTCAGTGGCTGCAAATTCCTTTAAGCTGTCTCTGTCATGGAAAGTTTTAAGTTCTCCCTTTAAATTGAAAGATAATTTTGCTGGATATAGCTGGATATAGCAGTCTTGGTTGGCATTTATGTTCTTTTAGTGCTTGGATGACATTGCTCCATGGTCTCCTGGCTTTTAGAGTCTGGATTGAGAAGTCTGAAGTTGTCCTGATGGGCTTATCTTTGTAGGTCACCTTCTGTTTTTCTCTTGCTGCTTTTAGTATTTTCTCTTTGTGCTGGGTTTCTAGTATTTTGATTATTATGTGTTGTGGTGAGTATCTCTTCTGATCAAAGTTGTTTGGTGTTCTATATGCCTGCAATAGTTCCATGTTCATTTCTTTTCTTAGGTTTGGAAAATTTTCTTTCATAGTTTCATTAAACATGTCCTTTAAGCCTTTTGTTTTATCCTCAGTCTTCTCCTGAACTCCCATAATTCTGAGATTGTTTCTCCTTGAATCATCTATCAGCTGTTATAATGATTTGCTTTCTTATTTACTTTGTGTTCTTCATGGCCTGCATGTTGCAGCTCAGTCACTTTATTTTCTAGGTCTGACATTGTATTCTGAAGATGTTCAATGTGGTTGCTTATTATTTCCTGTGTGTTTCACATTTCCTGAATATCTGTATTCAATTTTTTAAATATCTTTGTTGTGTTCTTCTCTAATTTCTTGTATTGCCTTCATTATCTTCTGGTGTATTTCTTCTATGGTCTCTTCTTGATTTTCAAGGCTTGCTTTTAGCTTAGCTGTGTGTTGGTGTAGCTCTTGTGCTGTCTGTTTTATTTCCTGCTTTACTTCCTGCTTTAATGCAATGCATTTCTGGGCCCAGAAGTTACCATCATTTTTGCCATTTTCATCTTTGGATACTGCTATTTCAGTATCCCTGGTATCATCTTCTGGGGTGTCAGGTCTTTTTGTAGGAGATTTGTTACCACATTTCCTCATGGTTCTGCTATCTCTGGCTGTCTCTGGTGTGCAGGAAAGAAGGGTTTGGTGAACATCCAGTCCTAGATGCCTGTGGAATCCTCTGGCCCAAGGGACAGACGAGACAATGGAATTCCCGGTTCTAGATGCCTCTGGAAGCCTCTGGTGCTCAGGATTGACAGGGTGATGTAATTCCCTGGAAACCTCTAGCTCATGGGATGGACAAGTGATGGACACCCTGGTCGTAGATACCTGTGGCCTGCAGGGTAGCTGTGAACCAGAATCCTGTGGCATGTGCTGGAGGAACAGGGCGATGATCCCTCTTTTGAGGTGTCTTGTTCCCCCCAGTCCACTCAGCGAAGCTCTCTGTCTTTCCTGGCTTCTCTCTCTTAGAGTGGGGTTCTCCACCCTTGGAGTAGAGGTGCCCCTGAGCCGTTCTGAGGATCAGCAGCCTTTTCCCCCTCTTTTCTCCTCTCTGCCGCTTGTGCCAGTTTCTTCCTACACACTGTTTTAAGGGTGACTCCCAAAGCCGTGATGTGCTCTTCTGAGCTTTCTTTTACTCTAAAGGGTTCAGTCTTGGGCTTTGTTTCTCTCCTTTTTAAAATGGCTCCTGCTTACGTCATTGCCTATGATGGCTGCTGAGCCCTGTTTGATTTGGAATCCCGGGGCCTTTTCTAGGGGAAGCGCATGTTGCGTTTGTAGTACACATTACCTGCGGGTTGGCTTTTTGGAGGCTGGGGCTACCAGCTGCTGATAATTCCCACTTCTTCGGATCCACACTTAACCTCAGGCTGAGGTTCTGTCTCCGGACTTTCCTCCATCTGTGGTCTGTGGATGCCAGCAGCTCAGAGTCACCCTGAGTCGGCTGCTTTTTTCCTCCTATTCCGATATGACTTCAGGATTTCTGACCCTCCCATGGCCTCCTGTCTGTTGTTGAGGTGCTCTGTCCTCTCCTAGCTTGGTCAGATATTCCAGGCCCACGCAAGCTTTCCTCTGTCCGCAGCTGCCTGCAGCTCCAGCCGTTTCTCAAATCACCACTCTTTAGCTCAGCTTCCCACCCCTAGAATGGGCTGCAGCGGCTATATCTTGATGCCTCTTCTCTTGAGTCCAGCAGAGCCCTCTATTAGGGTGATTAGCCAAAAGTTCCTTTTTCCTATATCTTACTCTGTCTTTGTTGAGATTTTTTAACATAACTTCACCTCCCAGTCCATGTAAGAAAAGAACTATTACAAGAAAATTCATAAGGCTAAATAATGTGAGAAAGAAAAAGAAGTTAAATTTCATATTCCTTAGCTGAGTACTGGAAGGTAAATGTTTATACATTTGAAAGACATGCTGCATTAAGCAAGCTTAAGTGTGTATTGAATTGCTACATTGAATGAACTTAAGTCTATGTCACATGAGTATACTGCACTTAAGGCAGTTGCTCATTTAGTCTTGAGTTGATCTTTATTTTTGGTTTTGTCATAAATTTTGACCTTGACTTCATTTGGAGAGCACTGGTACCAGCTTCCATTTTCTAGCTCCAAAAAGTAGTTTCTGAGATGTCTATAAAAATGATGCTGGAGGAACAGCACAGTGGTTAGGGTGCTTGCCTAGCATGCACAAGGCCCTGAGTGCAATTCCCCAGCACCACATACACGGGGCATGGTGATGCTTGCTTCTAATTTCAGTATGTGGGAGGCTGAGAAAGGAGGATTGCCTTGAATTGGAGTCCAGCCTGGACTACAAAGTGAGACTCTGTCTCAAAATTATATATGCTAAAACCAAACACATTCCTTTATTAGTTGACCAAATGCTTGCTGGATACCTCCTTTAGTCTAAGCACTGTTCTAGATATACCTGGCTTTGTATTTCCTTCCCCCCCCCCCCCCCCCTCCGCCCCTTTTTAAATGCAGGGTCTCACTTTGCTCCTGAGCTAAGTAGTGCAGGCCGGCCTTGACCTCATGGCAGTCCACCTGCCTCAGCCACCTGAGTGCTGTGCTTACAGGTGTGCACCACCACGTCCAGCTTTGATTTTGAAGAGAAGATACACATTTGAATGATGGCAGCACACACCATGTCCAGTTTATGTGGTGCTGGAGAATCAAAGCCAGGGCTTCATGCTTGCTAGGCAAGTGCTCTAACCATGGAGCTACACTCCCAGACTGCATTGCCTTTCTTATGGACCTTGATAGAAGGTAGGGATGTTGCTCAGCAGTACTTCCCTAACATATGCCTGGATTTG
The DNA here is from genome assembly GCA_004027205.1 of Ctenodactylus gundi. Taxonomy (NCBI): domain Eukaryota; kingdom Metazoa; phylum Chordata; class Mammalia; order Rodentia; family Ctenodactylidae; genus Ctenodactylus; species Ctenodactylus gundi. The sequence continues at coordinate 76,236 of PVKB01004956.1, read as the reverse complement.
ATTCTCCAGTACCACATAAAAATTGTCTGGGTGTGCTGGGGCATGCGTGTAGTTGCAGCATTGAGGAGGCTAAGGCAGGAGAGTTGCTGTGAGTTCAGGACTAGCCTGGGGTACAGAGTGAGTCAGGACCAGCCAGGAATATACAATGAGATTCTGTCTCAGAAAAACAAAGACAAACAAAAAGAGCTCGTGGTGTATGGGAGTTAAAAGGTATTTTAACGATATTTCTGTAAGGTAGGAAGTGTTGTAAAAAAAAATGGTGTATACGCTCTGCAGGGCAGATGGGGGAGAGCAGCCGCCAGGGCACCAGGGTGCTGCATGTAGCCATTGCTGTCACCTGAGACAGCAGAGGCTGGTGGGGTTTGTGGTGAGTGTGAGAGGTGGGAAGCAAGGCCTGGACGGGGGAAGGGTGTGCTGGGAGAGCACAGTCCAGTTTTGGGCTGTCAGGTGTGACTGGTGCCCCATGTCTGGGCAGGAAGCAGAGCTGTAGGGGCATCCGAGATCTGCAGGCCCCAGGGGAATTGAGAGCAGCGCCATCTAAGTGTCCTGGGTATTCAGACCCTCACTGCGCTGAGGGGACCTAGAGTGCAACCTGGAGGCCTGGAGATGTGGAGGGCAGCGACCGTGAGAGCTGAGCCATCCGGAGAGGCTGGCCTGGGCCTGGTAGCCACCTGAAGGCCCAGGGCGTGATACTGCCTCTGGTCCTGAGGGCCACATTGCTCCTGTGAGGTTGCTCACTCTCATTTCTTTCCTGGCTGGTGGCCAATACCCACTGTCCGTGAGGTTTCTGTGAGTGTGCTAGGGATGCAGTCACTCTGGAAGGCAGGCAGGCAGGCCTGTGTCAGCCAGAACGCGAGCTTTTCTGCTGAGAAGAGGATGCTCGCTGTAGAAAACTACGGAGTAAATGTTATTAAAAAGAGCTGTAGGGCTGGGGCATAGCTCAGATGCCTAGCAAAGCCTGAGGCTGTGTGTTTGATTCCCCAGCACCAACTAAGCTGGGCGTGGTGGCACATGCCTGTAATCCCAACACTCAGGAGACTGAGGCAGGAGGATTGTTGTGCATCCAAGGCTAGCCTGGGCTCCATAGTGAGCTCAGGAACAGCCTTAGCTACAGAGTGAGACCCTTTTTCAAAAAAAAGGACAAAAAACTTTTAACTCCTTACTGGAAATATTATTAAAATACACTGTTTAGGGCTGGGAGGAATGGCACAGCAATTAAAGCGCTTGCCTAGCAAGCACACAGCCCTAGGTTCTATTCCCCAACACCACATAAAGCTGGGCATGGTGGCACATGCCTATAATCCCAGCACTTGGGAAGCTGAGGCAGACGGATTGTCCTGACTCCAAGGCCAGCCTGGGCTACATAAATGAGTTCAGGACCAGCCTGGGCTACAGAGTAATAACCTCTTTCTCTCTCTTTCTGTCACACACAGACAAATGCGTTCTTTAATACCTCTGTATAATCAGGGATGAGTTGATTCTGATACTTGTTTTGCTTTCAAAGGCTGAATTTTTTTAGAGTGTGTTTTTAAACCCTACGTGCACACGAAAGTGTGGAAGCAGCATCTCTTTAGGGTAGTTACATATAATAATAGACAATAGTGAGCTACATTTTTATTTTCATTTTTGTGTTCATTTAGTACAGCTAAATAGAAGTTTAAAAAATTTAAGTAAAATATTTCATGTCTGTGTTTCAAAATATATAATATTCTTATTTTACTGCCTTCAACCTTAAAATATTTTTTGAATTTTTTTTGAGGCAGGGTCTCCCTCTGTAGTCCAGCTGGTTCTGAACTCCGTATGTAGCCCAGGCTGGCCTCCAATACACAGCAGTCCTCCTGCCTCAGCCTCCTGAGATCTGGGATGGGGATTTGACAGTTCATCCAGGACAGGTGTGCACCACTGTGCCCAGATTTTCCTACACTTTTTTTTTTTTTTTTTTTTTTTTTTTTTTTTTTTTTTTTTGAGACAGGGTCTCACTCTGTAGCCCAGGCTGGCCTTGGACTCACAGCAATCCTCCTGTCTCAGCCTCCCAAGTGCTGGGATTACAGACATGCACCACCACACCCGGTTTATGTGGTGCTGAGGAATTGAACTTGGGTGCTTAGCCCTTCACTTAGCACTTGCTAGCAAGCCCTTTAACTACTGAGTCATTCCTCCAGCCCCATTTTTGTGCAGTGCTGGGCGATCAAACTCAAGGCTAGTAGGCAAGCACTTTAACCACTGGGTTACGCCTCCAGCTCCTTGGCACATTATTTAAACCCTATTTTTTCCATAAAAGGAAACGACTATGGAATTGCTGCCTTAATGCACAGAAATGAAGATTTGTCTACTTCTTGCTTAGATTGTCAGTGGATTTTGTTTTAGCCCTGACAATATTCTCCCTGGGGTAGAGGTTTAACAGTCCAGGCAGGACGCTGACAGAGTAGTCCTGTATTGTGAATTCATGTCTTTTCACTTGTTACCTGTGGTAGGCACAGGCCCAGGGCTCTGTGACATCATAAACCCACCCAGGGAACCTAGCTACAGACTGCAGAGAGCCTAAGAGGTGCTAGTCTAGTCAGATGGTGTGACACCATTGTGAGGTTTCCCCAGTGTTAAGTGTCATTACTAGGGTTTTTCATTGACAAGCTGAGTGAAGCTGTTGGTTGCACCTCTCACCTGTGCCTTTAGCTGAGTCTGCGTGTGGGGGCTCTCGGTGAATGTGGTGGCCGCGGCATAACCTATGTTGCGGGCAGCCTTCGGAGGATTGTTGTGCGGGGGATCTAGAAGAAAAGGTGAGTCATATCAAATACGAGTTTATTCCACTCACTTTTAGGGCCTCATGAGAACAGGTATATAAAATACATCCTTTTTTATTATTGAAATGTGGGGAATGCCCCCTGACTTTCTTCATGTTCCCTTCATTTGCCTGAAAGCTTTCCACAACAGCTTCCTTCTGGCATCTTTCCTTTTCTGGGCTCTGATCTCTCACTTGAGTTTCATTTCCTTTTATTCTCTCTCTCTCTCTCTCTCTCTCTCTCTCTCTCTCTCTCTCTTTCTCTCTCTTTTGGTGGTATTGGGGTTTGAACTCAGAGCCTTTATACTGAGCTGTGACCTCAGCCTATTTTATTATTATTATTATTTTTGAGACAGGGTCTCACCTAGTCAAGTATGTTCCCCAGGCTAGTCTTGAAGTTGGGATCCTCCTGCCTCAGCCTCACAAAGTGCTAGGCTTTTATTTATTTTGTTTTCACCTTCCTCCACCCAGGACCTTTTGCTTGCCAGGCAAGCCCAGTACCATTTCTTGAAGAGGCGGTCTTGGCTGCAGGGTACATGTGGCCCATTTGCTCAAGATCAGACGGCAGAGTGTGCTCAGGGTTGTCTCTGCCTCCTGTGTTCTGTTGTTTTGGCCCACCTGTCTGTTGTAGGGCCGGTGCTAGGCTTTATTCACCATTGCTTTGTACTGTAACTCGATGTCTGGGATTGGGATGCCTTGTGCTTAGGGTTGCTTTGGCTGCTCTGAGTCTCCTCTGGTTCAATGTGTTAGGTTTGTTTTTGTAGATCTGTGAAATTTTGTAGATCAATGCAGTTTGATTGGAATTGCATTGAATCTGTATATTAACTTTGGTATATGGTGAATTTGACAGCACTAGTCCTGCCTGTCTGGGAATAGGGGCAGTCTCTGCATTTCCTAATGCGCTGTTCAGTTTCTTTTTCCAGAGTACCGTAGTTTTCATTGTAGAGGTCCTTCCCTCTGATTAGGATGAGTCCTACGTATTTTAGGCTACTGTGAATGGGATTGTTTCCCGATCTCTTTGTGTTTTCATTGTTGCTGTACGGGAATGCTAGTTTTTTGTGTGGTTTGATTTTCTGTTCTGCCACTTAATTTATTAGTTCTGAAAGTAGATTCTAGAACTTATTGAAGTAGGAGTTTTCAAAGTAGTTTCTAGCAGTGGATTTCAGCAGTGTCTGTTGAGATTTCACTGTTTTCATTTACAATTGTGTTGACACAGGTTTTTTCTTGCCTTCTTTTGGTGTGTTTGGCTAGGGTTTTATCATTGTCATTTATTTTTTCAAAGAACCAACTGTTTGACTTACGGATCTTTGTATTTTTTAGTCTCTATTTCATTGATTTCTGCTCACCAAGATATTTATAATTTCATTCTTTCTACTGCCTTTGGGTTTGAATTGTTCTTGTTTCTCTAAGACTTTCAGCTGCTTTTAGATTATCCGTTTGGTATTGCTGCTTTTAAAATATGTGTATTCGTAGCTCAAATTGCTCTCTGTGCTCCTGTCTTTGTGTCCTGAAGATTCTGGTATGATTTGCTTCCACTGTTGTTTGACTCTAGAAAAGTTCTGATTTCTTTCCTCGTGTCTTCTGTGATCCATTGCTTGTTTAATAACGTGTTATTTGATCTCCATTTATTTGTGTAGGTTTTTTTGCTGTTGATTTCGAGTTTCATTTCACTATGATCTGAAAGTATGGAGGGCATTATTTAAAATCTTTTGTATTTATGTAAAACCTAGGATATTGTCTGTTTTGAGAGAAATCCTATTTTTTTTTTAGGAAAGATAGAATAAGATGTATTTTCCTCCCGTTTTATTGACAAGTATAAGTGCAATACATAAAGTTTACATTGATCTTGAATATTTTGTGCACATATTGAAAGAAATCTTGTGTGCTTCTGAGAAAAAGGTGTGTTCTATTGATGTTTGATAGAACACTCTGTGGATATCTGTTAAGCCCATTTATTCCATGGTGTGATTTATCTCAGGTATTTCTTTGTTGATCTGTATTTTCTTTTTGAGCCAGAGTTTTGCTCTGTAGCTCAGGCTGGTCCTGAAATCACTACATAGCCCATGCTAGCTTAAACTCATGGCAGTCCTCCTGCCCCAGCTTCCTGGGTACTGGGAATATAGGTGTGTGCCATCATGCCCTGCTTAATTGGTGCTAGAATTGAACCCAGAACCTTGTACTTGCTAGGCAAGCACTTTAACCATTGAACTCTGACCCCAGCCCTCTTTGTTGATTTTTATTTGGTTGACCATTTGTGATAGTGGAGTACTGAATTCCCCTACTATGATTATGTTGAGGTCTACGGTCTACTTGGTCTTTTTTTTTTTTTTTTTTTGAGGCAGGGTGTAGCCCAGGCTAATCCTGAACTTACTGATGTAGTTCAGACTGGCCTTGGACTCAGGACAGTCTGCTTGCCTCAGCATCCCAAGTGCTAGGATTACAGGCATGTGCCACCAGAGCTTGAGTGTTTATTTTCTGCTATTATTTTAGTGAATACATTCTTAAATATCTTTTATGTTATTCTTTGATCTTTCTCTCAAACTCAAGAGATCGCTTTTCTTTGAGTCATCTAGCTGCTTTTGGCTCCAGCCGTCTGCTGTCTTGCTCTTTTGAGGGTGTCCCTGAGTCCCTCATTTAGTCATCCTTGGTGTTTCATCCTCACGGTGCTCGAGCCGGCTTCTCATGCTTTCACATGAATTTTTCATCTTATGTTTTAGCTTAATTTCCTCCTTTCCTCCCTCCCTCCTTCCCTCCTTCTCTCACCCTTCCTTCCCTTCCCCTCCCCTCCCCCTCTCTCTCTCTCTTTCTTTCTTTCTTTCTTTCTTTCTTTCTTTCTTTCTTTCTTTCTTTCTTTCTTTCTTTCTTTCTTTCTTTCTTTCTTTCTTTCTTTCTGCATTAGTGTTTTGCTTTGTAGTCCAGGCTCATTCTGACCTCACTGTGTATTCTTGGGCTTGGAGACATGTTTCCTCAGCCTCCTGAGTGCTGGGATTACTTAGCTCAATTTCTTTTCAGATTTTCTTCTTCTGTACCAAAATGTCCCTTTCTATCTTGCATTGCCTTGTTTACTGATCTTGGGTAAACAAAGTAAACTTACCCTTGCGATCATTATTTATTTAGTAAGTTCCTTGGTAAGCTCACTAAACATCTCTTGCGTTTGTCTGTCTTGTCAAACTGATTGACTGCTTGGTTGACTTGTTTTTTGACTTCCTTTCCTCTAATTTCCACCGTCTCAGGCAGGGCCTGCTTCTGGGGCCCCAGACATTCCTGCAGGTGTCTTGTTTGTTTTCTCAGAATTCTGTTGTTGAGGATCACACCTCAGTTAGAGTTGAAGAACTTTGCCTATCCTGTGAAGATTTCTTCAGTTACATATGTCTTTCCTTGAGTTTGGGTGTATTTTGATACTTATGCTTGTTTTTAACCTACTCAGCTATTAAGTCTGGGGTCTTCTTACTAAGGCTTTACTGATTTCCGGATTCCCTGTACTTTTCAATGAGGGGAAAAATGAATCACAGTAATGATGGCAACTCAAAGATAAGCCGGCTCTTGGCACAGAGTGAAGAATGTGATCAGCTGCTGTGCACCCATTAGAAGTGTGAGCCAGATCTGCAGCAGTGCATAACCTGAGATAAAGCAGTTATGGACATGTCTGTGTAACTAATTAAACACTACAGTTTTCCTACCCCTTACCATTGGATATGTGGCATACTCTGTTAAAACAGCTGCTTAAACCACATTTTTTCCTTTTATCCTTTTTTTTTTTTTTTTTTTTTGGAGACAGGGTCTTTCTCTGTAGACCAGGTGGGTTCTTGAGCTCACTGTGTAGCCCAGGGCTACCCTTGGACTCACAGCAGCCCTCCTGCCTCAGCCTCCCTGGTGCTGGATTACAGGCGTGTGCCATCACACCTGGCTTCTGTGGTACTAGGAAATTGAACTTAGGGCCTTCTGCTGCTAGGCAAGTACTCTGCCTGTTGTGCTATTCCTCCAGTCCCAATGAGTGTCATTTTGATGGTGTGTCATGAAATGTGTCAGCATTTGGGCTGGACATGGCACAGGCCTGTAATACCAGCAGTCTTGAGGCTGAGGTAGGAGGATTGCAAGTTCTAGCCCACCCCAGGCAACTTAATGACTAAGCAGTATCTTTTCTCAAAACAAAAACCAAAAGAACTGGGGATTGTGGCTCAGCATTGGAGGAAGAAAACTCACCATTTGCAAGAGCCATCTCAGTGAACCAGTGTTTTCCCAACAACTACTGCTGATTTTACAGTTTGTTTTGAGAGAGAAAGAGGGCCTCACTCTATAGTCCTGGCTGATCCTGAACTCATTGTGTAGGCTGGGCTGGCTTCAAACTCAGGACAATCCTCCTGCCTCCGTCTCCCAGAGTACTAAGATTATAATTGTGTGCCATCATGCCTGGCTAAGATGCTGAGGGATCAATCCCAGGGCCTTGTGCTTGCTAAGGAAGTGCTCTAACAACCTCTGAGATGTGTCCTAACCTGCTGTTATAAAATGAGTTAAGGATCCACCCAAAGTAGAGAATAGATGTATGGGTTTCAGATTCCAGATGGAACTAACCTTAAAGAAGCAACCAGTTGTTGATTTTTAGTGTTGTGTCAAAGAATATTTGTATTTTTTAGATGAAAAATCTATAATAATACTTTTCCCTTTTTAAGTCATTTGTCATTTATGAACCCCAGATTTTCTTCACATACCGACTAACATAACATATTGCAACGGATTTGTTGAAGGAGTTGATAGGAGAATCTAGAAGGAAGTCATTGGTGTTTGTTAAAGCGAGGTTATGCACAGAGGCTTCCTTCAAAAATAGGTTTAAGAGCCAGATCTCATGGTGCAGACCCATCATCCCAGCACTCTGAAAGGCTGAGGCAGGAGGATGGCATGTTCAAGCTCAGTCTGGGCAACTGAGTGGGTTAGCGAGACCCTGTCTCAAAAATCAAAAATTGTAATGGGCTGTGAATGTAGCTCACTATGAAGGCCCTGGGCTCAATTCCTAGTACCCTTCTCCCCCCAGAAAATTTGATTTAAGATCATTTGTTCGAAGCTGGTGCTTATTTCATTTCCAAGGTCATTGACTATTTTCAGCCAGTCTTAATAGCGAACCTTATCCTCTGTCCACAGATTGGTCAGATCCAGGCCCTATCCTTGCCTGAGGCCACACTGACTCAGGGGAAGCACCTGTCTCTGGATCAGACAAACTGAGGGCTGGAAAGGTCCTGGAATTTCTTTAGTGTGCGACTTTTTTGTAATTATGGGGGCATAAAAATGTGTTTTCTTGGTCAGCGTAGAGGCTGCATTGGCATGCATCCGGAGTAGTGCTGGAGTTGTCATATATTAAATACAGTTCATCAGTTTCTCAGACAAAGTTAGAGTGGTTTGTGACCGTGGTTTGTGAAGCCTCAGAAAGGCTTCCCTCCTAGCAGTCTGAGGTGATAGTGGGGAGTTTAACTGCCTCAGAACTCTGCACGCAGATGTGGGTGCCACGAGTGAGGAGCGTGTTCTCTCATATCTGTTACGTCAGAGATGACAGTTCCAGAGCGGGTCCTACCGCCTAGTAGTAAGTGCCCCAACTTGCTTGTTGTTTCTTAAAAGCTTAAGAGGAAAGCTAGATGTCTTGGCCTGTAATCCCAGCAGTCAGGATACTGCAGTAAGAAGGCTGCCATGAGCTTGAGCTAGCCTCAGCTGCATGGTGAGACCAGGGCCAGCAGGGACCACACAGAGAAACCTTCTATTTCAAAAAGCGAAACCGGGGTCTGGAGGAGTAGCTCAGTGGTTAAAGTGCTTGCCTAGCAAGCTCAAGGCTCTGAGTTCGATTCCCCAGCCTTGCATAAACTAGTGTGATGGCGCATGTCTGTAATCTCAGCACTCAGGAAGCTGAGGCAGGAGGATTGCTGTGAGTTCAATGCTAGTGTGGGCTACATAGTGAGTTCAGTTGTAGCCTGGGCTGCAGAGCCAAACCCTGTCTCAAAACAAAAATCAAGAAAATGAAACCAAGGCAAAACAAAACAGAAAGAAAAAGAGAAGTAGGCCCATCATAATGAGTAGTGTAGTGTGGTTTCTTAAAAAAAGACACAGACATTACAAAGAAAGGGTCTTGCCTTAACCCTCAGTGATGATTGCTTTTGCAGATTTGCGTGGCTGGATCAGACACTGGAAGGAACTCACCAGCTGTGACCCTAGTGCAGTTACCTTTGGGCCAGACTGTGCACGTCCAGGGGGCTCTCCAGGCGCCACAGGTACAAACCACCCAGGGCAACATCCTTCACCGCTGCTCACCCTCGGCTTTCTTGAGCCACTTTTTTTTTTTCTTTTCACTAATTTGTTTATCATCACTTTAATTTACGAAGTTTTGTGTTCAGCTCCTTCTCTTAGCTCCACAGAAGGTGACTGGGTGCTATGCGCTGTGCCCTGCCGGCGCCTGCTGCTGACTCCGCTGGGGTCTGTTGCTGGCTTGTGGTCTGCAGAGTGAGTGCTGGTTGGAGGAGCAGCTTGTGCCCCTGAGTGGTTTGCTGCTCAAGCTCTTAGGGCTGGCTTGCTCTCTCTCTTTCTCTTTCTGTCTTTTTTTTCTCCCTTTCAAGAAAGCTCTGAAATGATGCTTAAAAATATATTGAGTATTTTTAGAAAGCAATGTCTGTTAATATAGTAATAAAAAGATTATAGTTCATAATAAAAAAGATCCATGTGTTCACAAACACTTTGTATCAGCAGCGTAGTAGACATGTACTTAACTCACTGTATGTCATCTTAGAAAGGATTTGTGAGTGTTTGTGTGTACTTGGTGCTGTGCGTTGAACCTGCAGCCTCACATAGGTGCATGTGTAGTCTACCACAGGGCCCAACTTCCAGCCTGAAAGTCGTCTGATATTGTCATTTGAGTGTTGTGCTGCTGCTTTGTTTTGTAACCCTGTCAAGTTATACCTTGGCCTCTGTCATTTGGTAAAATGTCACCATCTCTGTGGGTGTGATCCAGAGATGGGTTGTGCTGTTTTTCATTATTCAGGCTGATTGATAATTCTTAACATATCTTGAAGGCTAAAATTGTCATCAATAGATGTTAATTATTAAATTTAAATTTTTAAAAGCATACTTTTTTTCTTTACTGAACTTAATTTTGATCTTTTTGTTTAGGTCAGGTTGTTATAGTACTTTAAATACTGACATTATTTGAACCTGATGGCAAAAACCCCCAAACCCCTGAAGAAGCCACAGCCGCCTGGCTGTTGTGTTGCCTCAGCCTGTGGACCAAGCACCGTCTTGGCCTGTGCACCGAGCACCATCTGCTTCTGCGCTTCACAGCTGGGGGCGGTAACCAGTGTGCCTTAGAAGTTTGGCTGGGGCCACAGCTTGGGGATAAAGCGCTCAACTGGTATGCAGGGTGCCCTAGCACCCCATAAAAGTTGACTGGATATGGTGCCGCACACATGTAATGGCCAGCATTTGGAAGTCTGAGGCAGGAGGATTGCTTTTGAGTTCCAGGCCAGCCTGGGCTTTATACTGAGTTCAGGTCCAGCCTGAACTCTGGAGTGAGATCCTGTCTCAAAAACTTCTACTTTTCCAGTGTAGGCATCTTTTGTTGCTCAGAAGTACGGGAATAACTTTCATCATTGTCTTTTATTTTTTGCAGTGACCTGTGGTCCCAAGTGTTTTTAACTCCTCGTGGCCCTAATTATAAAGCAAAAAAGTCTTTCCCACCGATCTTTGTATTGTGGCATTTATTGGGATGCATGCATTTGTGCTGAGCTTTATTTTAACCTGGCTGTTATAAGAAGAGAGCATTGTCAAGTACTCAGAAATCTTGTTTTAAAATTTGTCCAATGAATGGCTTGTCTTTGTAGAGATAAGGACTGGCGGAGCTTGGCTTACAGTTTCTGGGTTCTGAACAAGTCAGTCTCTGCACGAATTTCCACTTTTCTAACATGGGTGGGATAGTAGCTTACTTCCCACAAAGGGAGTGTGCTGGTTACATGGCCATGTGCAGGGTCCAGGGTAATGTGATGGACATTTGCTGGTGATACAGGTTGTCTAATGCAATTGCCTTTTGTTTTCTAGGAAGATCTGTTCACTGGATGTTTGTGCTTGTATGGGGGATGGCCGTGACCAAATGGGTGTGGTCATGTGTGTAGGTTATTGTATGCAACATTGCATCATATGTTTTGGGAACTATATGTTCTTGGTTGCATTTTTTGGGGGATGGTGCTGAGGTTGAGCCCAAGACCTTCACACTGAGCTACAGCTGCACTCCTTTTATTTCTTATTTTGAGACAGGGTCTTGCCAAGTTGCCCAGATGCCTGGTTGGGCCCAACCTTGTGGTCATCCTGTTTCAGCCTTCTTGCTTGTATTCATGATCTTTTAATAATCTCCTGATTTTGCCCAAATGAAATTCTCATATAGTTGTAGAATTAACTGCAGTGAGTTTTGAATACTCAGCTGTGCAAAGCTCTCAGAATTATATATATTTAAATATATTGATAGCAGGCATATTGTAAAGATTCATTATTATGGTTTTCTGATTTTCTTTAATAATCAAATTATTGTATTACTACCTGGCTTGAGCCATGAAGTCGTGCTGAAAGTTCTGATGCTTCTTTTAAGGGGAAATTTCTTATTTTCAAGAGTAGCCACCATTAAACATGACCTATTTCTTGTATAGTAAGTCCTAACTTTAGCCAGCTTGGATTGCTCATTTATGCAAATACTCTTTCTTCCTTGGCACTGCCTGGTGCCTGATTTGAAGACCCAGCTCATGCCCCTATGACATTGTGAAGCAAAACAACTTTTTTTTTTTTCTTTTTTTGAGACAGGCTCTGACTCTGTAGCCCAGGCTGGTGCTGGACTTACTGGTGTAGCCCAGGTTGGCCTTGGACTCAGGACAGTTTGCCTGCCTCAGCCTCCCAAGTGCTGGGATTACAGTTGTATGCCCAGCTTATGTGGTCCTGGGGAATCAGACTCAAGGCCTTGCACTTTCAAGGCAAGATCTTAACTGTTGTGCCATTCTTCCAGTCCAACCTTTTTTTTTTTTTAAACCTGTGTCAGGTTTTGGATTTTGTGTCTGACGTGTCCTTTATTTTACCCTTTCTGGTGATGCCTTATGCAACCTCAGTGCCGTGTTTCCATGACGTGTATTTCTCTAGTATTTATTACCTCTGCCACTCTTCAGTGCACACACACACACACACACACACACACACACGTATGACAGCTTCAGTGCTTATGTCCTTCCCTGAGCCAGCCCAGGAGCTGGGTGGCCAGGCTCCTGGTTCTCTTGCGTGCCATACATGAGGCCTTACCCGTCTCTTTCTGAGTTAGGGAGAGAACTGTGTGTTTCATGATGTATTTCAGACACCCTTGTGTTGTAGGTTGCAACAATTGCGGAGGCCGATGAGCCTGCAGAATCAGAAGGTGTAGTCGACCCTCACAAATGTAGGGAAGTCCTTTCTCGAAGACCCTCTTATAGGTGAGTTAAGCGTTTTCTGCTGGGACGACACCCTTTTCCACAAAGGTGGACTAACTGGAGCTCAAAGCAATTGTTCTATTTTAAGTTTCCTTCATATGTTTTGATTATTTATATTTTTGAATTATATTTTAGAAAAATACTGAATGACCTTTCCTCTGATGTGCCTGGTGTTCCCAAGATTGAAGAAGAGAGGTCAGAGGACGACGGGACGCCGCCTGACATCGCGACCATGGCCGTGCCAACCAGCATATATCAGACTAGCACGGGGCAGTACAGTATGTATGCGCGCTCTGACGCTGCGGCACTGGCCTTGGCCTCTGGGGTGCCTGAGTGATGCAGGTGTGGCCCATAAACTGTTCAGTTCAAAGTGCATCATCTCAGCTGTGTATCATAGAATGGGAAGCACATGGGCAGGAAGCAGGAGATTTGTGCTGGTGGCTGTCATGCACTTTTTGAAAGATGTAATTTCTGCTGCTAAATATAGAAGAAAATTGGGGGTAAAAATAAAAGGGCTTTACTATCTATAGATTTATATTCATCTCAGTAGAAGTTTAAGATTTCCATTGTGTCGCTGCAAGCAAACATATACCTATATTTTATTCTTGTTGGATTTTGTTACCAGCAATATATTACTAATCTAAAAGCACATGTTTTCTAAGTATTGTTCTAAGTATAATCTGTTTTTACTGCCCTCTGCTGTATAAATATGTGCTGTAGTTATTTTCTGAAAGAGAATGGAAAGTGGTTTAACTTTTAAAATTACAGCAAATTATTTGAAATCTTATCTACTGGAAGCTCTAAATAAACAGCTGCATTCACATTTAGTCTCGTGCATGTTGATGGACCATCAATTCTGTGCTCTCTGCTACAAATAAAGCACGAGTTTTACAGAATCAAGGACATTTGACACAGAAACAGTACAAAAAATCAGAGAGCAAAGAAAAGGGGAGGTGAAAGACCAGGGGGAAAAACTACATTGGTACTGCAATATTTGTGATATGAAATATGTCATTGTCAAGTAAGATGTGATTTTTAGATATAGTCTCTGTTTTTCCTTTAAAAAGTAGCAATACCTAGAATAGTCGCAAGGCTTTAAGACCTTGCTATTAAAATAAGCCATAGTCTTCTTCCACATATGGGAAGATCTTGTGTAAGCATTACATCTTAGGGAGGTTTTTTTTTATTTTTTATTTATTTTTTGACAGGATTTTGCTTTGTAGTTCAGGCTGGTCCTGAACTCACAGTGGAGCCCAGACTGGTCTAAGACTCATGGCAATCCTCCTGCCTCAGCCTCCTAAGTGTTAAGATTACAGGCGTACCCTACCATGCCCAATTTATGTGGTGCTAGAGTTGAACTCAGGGACTTTGTCCCGCTCGGTGAGCGCTCTTAACTGCTGTGTTATTTCTCCAGCCCTTTTGGGAGATTTTAAAGAATTTCTCTTGGATTGGTGATAGACTTTTCAGTACTAAACTGTCAAAGCAGGTCTCCTTGGGTGATTAGGGGGATCCTTTGAGTGACACTTGGAGAGCTAGGGTACAGTGTGTCCACAGTTTTCTGGGGCAGCTCAGTGGATGTGCCCGGAGGTGGTGTTAGGAAGGCAGGTTGGGAGCTTTCTGCTGTTGTTTCTCCTCTCTGTGCTTTTCATCTGGCCTGGGGGTGTCCATGGTGGGATAGGGTGTCAGGTGGGCTGCCAGCTGGGGTGTCTCACCAGGGTGGCGCCGGGAGCATGGCACTCACCAGCCCTCAGTCCCCAGTGGGGCTGGGCCACAGTGGTCTTGATCAGCCTCGTCCCCTTACCACTGTGCATGCGTGGTCCAGGAACCTGTCACCTTGATGTGTCCCCAAGGTAAAGGCAACCGGTGCTACGGGCAGCCTACCTAGTTTATTGGCCGAGACTCTGAACTAGTGAGAACGAGGAGCTGTTGGAGTCGGAAGTGGGCCTGGGGAGGATGGAGCCCGCTTCTACACTTAACTGATCTGGGTGAAGCAAGAACACTTTACACTGCCAAATTCTAGAGTTGGTAGGAAGATGAAAGCAGGTAACAGGTGAAGAAGTCAGGGAAAGGCACAGAGGCCTGCCATGTCAGAGCCACCCCGATGGTGGCTTGGGCGGGAGCCAGCTGTGCCACCCTGTCTCTTGGGCCTTGGTGCTGCCCAAGCTCTGTATGCAGTGGGTGGGCGGCAGGTGGACTGGAACAGCAGAGGTAGGAGTTCTGGAAAAGGGATAGAAAAACGCACTGTTAGAAACTAGAGGTTAGATGTTTATCTAATTGTCACATGCGAGGTGACAGGCTCGGTAGATACATCAGTTTAGTCCTATGTAGTGTGAGATCTGGGCCATCACACTGACTTGCGTCCCAAAACCATCTTCTTTTTGTTTGAGACAGAGTCTCACTACACTAATTTAGTTGCTTAAGCTTGGCATTACTTTGTGACCCTCCTGCCTCAGCCTCCAGCGTTCTGGGATTACAGGCCTGTGTCACCATGGCTGGCCTTGGCAGTTACTGTAAGGAGAATTTGTGGTGGTGGTTTTTGCATGGTTTGTGAGTAATATTGTCATTTATTGGCATACACGAAACAATACAGTCTTTGTTAGTGCATTTTTGGGACACTGAGTGACCCTTGTTTATGCGGATAATTCTTCCCTTTGAGAAGTGAATACCAACATTTACACTTCTTAGAAGTCATTTATGTACTTTAATTAGAGGATAAATGTATATACATGCACAAGATCCATTTCTATTACTAGGAAAAGCACAGTAATAATGCTTCAAGTCACATGAAAGTATCTGGAAGTACAATTATTATATAAGCACTCTTGGTTTTTAAAATAGAGAACTTTGTTTTGCTGGAATTTCTGGATATTTTTCCTGTGTAAGTTTTGGAGACTTTCTCATAACCTTTAATTATAAAAGGCTCTTTAAGGCTGAATCTTCAGTATTTATCTATGGATGATTTCCACCCCGCCCCCCTCCCCCCAAAAAAATGCTTTTTTTTTTTTTTTTTTTTTTTGAAGATTATTATTTAGCTTTTTTTAATTTGGTAAAGTAAATAAGCTGGTGTTAAAAACAAAAAGAGCTAACATGTCAAAGTTCAAGGAATAAAAATAAAACTCAGGTTTTGCCATCTGTAAGCAGTTTCATTTTTAATAGTTGAAAGATATTTGGCAATTCATTGTATTATTTAAGCTTATTTTCTTTTATCACAAAAACTAAGAAGTAGCTGGACACGGTGGCTCACACTGTAATCCCAGCACTTGGGAGGCTGAGGCAGGAGGATTGCTGTGAGTTTTAGGCCAGATTGGACTACATGGTGCCGTCAGGACCAGCCTGGACTATAGAGCAAGACCCTGTCTCAAAAAAACAAAAACAAAAACCAAATAAAACTTAAGTGAAAGCTGGAGTAGGTAAAATAGGTAGAGACTTAAAATAGAACTTAAAAAATTTAGACTTAAAATAGACGGAGAAGCCAGGCCTGGTGTTGTGGACCTGTGATGCTAGCACTCTGGAAACAGGCTGTTGGAGCTCAGCCTCAGCATCTTAGCAACTTAGTGAGACTTTGTCTCAAATCACAACCAAAAAAATGGGCTGGGAATGTAGCATAGTGTGAAGTCTCTGGGTCCCCAGCACCACCACCACCAAAAAAAATAAAAAATCATTATTATAACAGTAAATAATCTAGGCCTGAAAATTCTGGATTTACCGGTTAAGTGGTGCTGGAGTGTGGCTCAGGGGTAGAGTGTGGAGGACCTGGGGTCAGCCCCCTGTGCCAGACAGAGTAAGTGCTTCTGGCCAAAGAATCTCTTTGTTTCGGAAGAAAGTGTCTAATGTAGGCTGTTGAGATGGGCTTAGAATTAATCTAAGAATGTTACGTGCTGAGGAAATCATTTAAGGTATTTAGTAAATGAATGAATTCATAAAAGCAAAGTAAAGCAACTAGAATTGAAACGTTTGCAGCTTTTTAAGACACAGGTATTTGACCCCCACCTAACTGCAGTCAGTCTCTTCCTTTCCCAACTGAGGGCTGTCCCCCACGGCTTCACGTTAGTGTTCTCTAGACATTCCTGGGCTTTTCACGCCCCTTTATTTTACTAGGACCCTCGTTAGAATGATTTTGTATACCCAGCTATACTGAAATCTTATTCAGGAAGGGCAAGGGGGTGGAACTAGAGTCTGCTGTCATGAAAAGACATATGTGGACTCTGAAGACTGTTTGAAGAATTCAAAATGCCTAGGAGACTCCCATGAATATGTTATATGCATACATGTACTTTAAGCCAGGTTTCATGAATAAGCACTATTTCTTCATAAAGGAAATTGATATTCTGGATCCAGACTTAAGGCAAGTCTGACCTGCATAATAAGATCCTGTCTCAAAAGAAAAAAAGTTAAGTAAATGCAGTTGCAATTAATATTCTTTGTGGTGGCATTATGTACTATACACCCCAAGACAACTAAGTTATTTGAAATACCACTTAATGCACATATGGCTCTTTAATGGATCACCGTTTTTCCTGTATTGTGATTTCAGTCTGTTCAGTCTTCTTTCTGCCAGACACACCCCTTGGTTCTTGTATTGTTTGTTTGTTTGTTTTTACGACAGGGACTTATTTCATAGTTCAGGCTGATCCTGAACTCACTGTGTAGCCCAGGCTGGCCTTGA
Source organism: Ctenodactylus gundi (assembly GCA_004027205.1). Lineage (NCBI taxonomy): Eukaryota > Metazoa > Chordata > Mammalia > Rodentia > Ctenodactylidae > Ctenodactylus > Ctenodactylus gundi. The sequence goes on along the minus strand of PVKB01004956.1, from coordinate 59,324 downwards.
ATTCATAGCAGTCCTCCTGCCTCAGCCTCCCAAGTGCTGGGATTACAGGCATGTGCCACCACTCATGGTTTATGGCTCTGAAGAATTGAACTTAGGGCCTTGTGCTTGCTTGGCGAGCACTTTAACCACCGTGATGTTCTTCCACTCCCTCTTTTCTTTTTAAAGTTAATGCAAGGAAATTACACTCATAAATCTTTCGACTACAATTTGGAATAAAGGTGGTTTTAAATTATAATTAACTGAACATTTATACATTAATGCATTTAAATTATATCATTTGTACAAGTTTAGGATTAAAAATATAGAATCAAATGAAAAGTGAACTCAGCTGGGCATGGTGGCACACACCTGCCAGTTTGAAACCAGGATGGACAACTTGTGACTTAGCAAAATATTTTTAAAAAAGAGGTTTGGTGGTGTAGCTTAGCGCAAAGGCCCTGGGTTCTATTCCCAGTACCAGACAGAAAGAGAAGATGAAAATGTATGTGGACTAAATAGTGCTTGATTAGTTCATGAGTTCATGAACCTGTTTTTTTCAGTTTTTCACTTTTTAAAAATACAGCTTTTTTGTCTTTATTGATAACATAGGACTTAAAACTATTAGTTTTTTAGTTACAGTATTTACCAAAATTGTTGTGTTTTCATTTCATAAATACCAGCTTTTAATGATGTTCATAGTTCTTGAGGATGGAAAAATGCCCACTGTAGTAGTAGTAGAAGCAGCAGATTTCTAAGCCAAACCTTGTGTTTTGGGCGTTTCTGAAAAGTACTATCTTGTAGGTGCCATCTGTGATAACGTAGGAAGGAAGGAAACCATACTTGTGTTAATGCTGATATGAAGTTAAATATTGTGATTATGTAAGTGTGTGTATAAAGGTGTTTGCTTAATGGACTAAAACTTACTAGAAATATACTTAATAAATTAATAGATGACCCTTTCTACCTGGTCCAGCTCTTCATTGTTATTGTGTCCAACATTCATCCGCTAGGCGTGGAGTGACCTACTTACTTTCAGTGCGTAGCCCACCTTAGACTTTAGTAAGAACAAACAAAACAAAAGGAAACCAAAGCTTAGTTAGGTGACTCATAGAGCCCCTAGGGCCGTATCTCTGTGCTGTGAGTTGTTAGTGTACTGGGAGGTGTGGGCTAGCTCATGATGGAAATTGATTGGGTATTTGATTGATTATGTAATCCAACTGCTTAATTTTAATTTATATTATTTTATGAAACATTTTATTTTATAATGGTATGAAGGATTGCTTTAAGAGGAAAGGCAGTACGCATGTAGCTACTGTTAAAGGCACTTGTGCTTTCATCTGGTCACTGCTCACAGACCAGTGTGGACCCTTACTGCTCTTGCCAGAGTGCCCGTGGGGTGGGCGTAAGCGCTGGCTTGTGCTCCTGAGCTGCACTGGAGGACTTGGGACCAGCAAGTCTCCGGCATATAATGAGCGGTGATTTTATTAGAGTTGGTCACTAATGACCTTGCTTTGGGTCAGTTTATTCAACATGGTCAGTCAAGTGTCATGGGGAGATTTGTTTTGGGAGACCCCAGACCACAAAAAAGGGATCTGAGTGCGTGGCAAGGGGAAGGTGATAAAAAAAAATTCTCTTTACCCTTAGATCTGCTGGGAAGTTTCCACAATAAATTTTAGAAGGATGCTGAAATAGAATATATGTCTAAATTTGTTTAGTTAATGTTGTCTTTTCTTTCCTATTTTAGTTTAGGTTTACTGAAAACAAATTATATGATCCTTGAATATTTTAAAACCCTAGGAATTTCTTTTTTTTTTTAAGGTAGCCATTAGACCTGGCTATGTCCCTAGCTCTTTTTAATTCTAATTTTTAATCAGAGTATTGTTGAACTGCACAGGTGGGACTCGAGCTTGTGAGCCTCTTGTCTCAGCTGGGATCATAGGGTCCTACTCAGATCTTTGGATATAGACAGGTACATGCAAAGCCTGGCAGGATGGAAATGTTGATAAATCTTGCTTATTGTCAACAAAGAGATAACATTTTGCATGGAAAAGTCTTGTGCCATTTGATAACATTGAAATCAAGAGCTTCTTTAGGATAAAAATTGAAAGCTAGGCTAATGGACAAAGTGGTAGAGATGTTTTCTCTCTAGAGCCACTTTGTGTATGTGTGTTCTAGCTTGTGTTTTCATATCTAATAATATATTACTGTTAATTTCACACAGAATGATAGGAGAAGCCAATCCTTGACATGCCAGATGTTTATAGTTCAAAAGCAAAAATGTTTTAGTCAGAATGTTAGTACAGAAAAATTATTAGCAAAAACACTAAAAGAGAAAAAAGAAGATAAAGATTTTGTTATCAGTTTCATGGTTTTAACTATGCCTTCAAAAACTTGATAATTATATTGGTGTTGAAGATTCGAGTTTTGGGGATGGGGGCATAGCTCACTAGTTTGAACACTTGCCTAGCAAGCCTCAGGGCCGGGATTGAGTCCCCAGCACCACGTAAGCCAAGCATGATGGTGCATATTTGTGATCCCAACACTCAGGAGGCCGAGGCAGGAGGATTACCTTGTGTTTGAGGCTGGCTGGGGCTACGTAGTGAGCTCAGGACCAGCCTGCACTACAGAGGAACACCCTGTCTCAAAAAACAAAAAATGACTCATCTCTCCTGGAGTCATAGGGCCTTTATGCAGTCTGCCTGGAGGAAACAGGGCCATCCCTCTGTTTGGGAGCGCTTTCTCTGCATTAGACTTGTGTGCGTCCCCAGGTCGGGATGGCACTGCCTTTCGCTGTTCTTGGTAAAGTGCCTTTCCTGTGACATCAAACTAATTGTCAACTGAAGAAAACCGTAAATGACGATATGTGAAACTCATTCATTCCTATCCAGCCGTGAGGATCCAAGGAAGCCAATGTTCTTCTCAGGCTTCTCTTAAGAAGTCGTAATGCCCCCCAAACTCTGATCCTGAGACCTGAATCCTGAGACCCTTGTGATCTTTGGAGACTGGTTGTGTGAAGATACCTGTTTTCAGTTTGTTTATTTGATCTTTAGGTTAAAGAACTGAAAATTTGTTGTCATTGTTACTGTTTCCATAGGTTTGATAGGTTGGTAATAGCGGGGCGGGCGTCACCTGGGTGGTGTTTACATTGTAACATCACTAAAAACGTTTGAAAAAGAGTTGAACATATTCAAAGTGTTTTAAAGAGCCTTGTAACATTCTGATATGACATTCACATAGGTTTATGTACGTTGTTTAATTCTGATGAAGTGTTAAAAATAGTCATCAGTAAGCTAGTTTATGTATACATAAGCTAGGTGTTTTGGCACATGCCTATAATCCCAGCACTTGGGAGGCTGAGGCAGGAAGATTGCTGTGAGTTTGAGGCCAATCTGGGTTACATACTGAGTTCAGGGCCAGCCAGGAATGTAGAGTGAGACCTTGTCTTAAAAAAGAAGAAATAAAAGTATGGCCCTTGGCTCTGATTACTCTTCTGTGTGTACAATTTTAATCTTTATGGTAAAGTATAACAGACTTCATATATATATATATATATATATATATATATATATATATATATATATATATATTTTCTCTTGTATATTTTAAACAGTCCTTGTCTTTTAGTGAAATTTAAAAATAAAACATTGGTCAGTCACTCACTCCTGGAGGTTTTAAGTTAATGTGTTATTTTTAAACACAAGGAAATCTGCATATTGCTTCTAGGTATAGTTGTTCAAGACACTAGGTAGAGATAAATATGGTAGCATAAATTCATTGAATATGGTTACCTTGTTAGTTCCTTTCCAACTTAACATCGTATATTTAAGGATTCCCTTGACATTGTCAAAATCTAAAGGTTCCAATTTGAGCTTTACAGTCAGAGTATTTGACATATTTTACTTCCCTTTTGATGAGAAATAAGAAAAAGTCATTAGGTGAACAGAGAGGAAGACTCAGTAGTCAGTGGGAATTTCTCTAGCTCTTTTGAGTTTAAGAATATTTCTATTTTATAACTAAAAATACCTAAGAGAATGAAGAACATCAGGAAGTGAGGCTGTTTCCCTGTCACTTCTTTGTTCTGTTTCTTAAATAACTTATTTGGATGGCTGCCAGAGAAGGGAAAAGCTTCCTGGGCTTAACCTGTTCCCAGACATTCCAAATACACCATGGGCTTGGTCTTTAAAGTCTCGGCCATGAGTCAGCTGCTGCTCCCTGTGAATTTAGCATTTAAAAATGAGGTGACATGCCAGTGAGGAGCAGTGGACCCCATAGACCCCAGTGTATTCTCCCAGTAGGAGAGTATGAGATAAAAACGGAATTCTCTAATATTTCTTCTCTTTTTCTGTTAAGTTGCTATAGCCCAAGGTGGAGCACTGCAGATTTCTAACCCAGGACCCGACGGTGTTCAGGGACTGCAGACATTAACCATGACCAATTCAGGAGCGCCTCCCCCGGGCGCTACGATCGTGCAGTACGCCGCGCCGGCCGCCGACGGCCCTCAGCAGTTCTTTGTCCCAGGCAGCCAGGTGGTGGTGCAAGGTATATACTTTATGAATCTAATACATGTAGAGTATGTGTGGATTATGGCAGCATGCCTTGTAGTCATGGTTCTAGAGTTTTGTAAAATATGTAGAAAATAGCTTTCGGGGAGGTGGGAGGCACTTTTTAAAAAGGCTTGGAGAAAAAATATTTTAATACATTAAGCAACAGGTCAGATTATATAGTATTCTTTTTTAAAAGCAAATTTTGCTGGCTGTAACAGGCTTGGTTTAGAATAGTGTGGTAGAGAGAGAGGGAGTTGGAAAAACATGAACAACTTTCTTGTTAATGAACTATCCCTCACCTGGGGGTCATGAATGCCGTGCCCAATGGGTTTCTGTTACCTGGTCTGTGAGGATACAGACCTTGGAGCCTTGAAGGCCACACTCAAGGATGATTTCTATGCAACTCTCTGAAAAGTGAATACTGATTATGTTATTTTTTTTAGACTGTCCTCAATGTACTTGAATTTTGAGAAAGTCATACTAGCAGTTACAAAAGCTAACAGTTGTGAAAGACAATAATTGAGATATAGCCCCAGGCTTTGAAGCTTCTCTAAGATTTGAATTAATTTTGAGTTATATGCCTTTTAATCTCACTCACTTGTGTTTATGATAACAGTATGCATGTATAAGCTTTCAAAATCTTCTGTTTTTATTTAATTCAGTCCCCCTGGGTCTGTGTGCTTAAGATTTGTAGTACTAATATAAAAGAAATACCAATTTCTTCAGTTTGGAAGTATTGCAGAAATGGAAGACAGATTACAACTGATGACTCTCAGTAACTAGCTTTACTCCTCTGCATTTTGGGAGTTGTTGTGGACGTTAATAAAAATGTGTGAAAAACTCAAGTGGTGATATGTATGAAGTGAAGAAATTCATGCTGTTCACTGGTGCTTTAAGGTAAAGTTGAAGCCGTCAGCATTAACCCGGTATGTCTCAGTGAATCATCATGCAGTAACTTCTCATCCCACCTTTTTTACATGAAAAAAATCTGCAAATTTGGCCTTTGAACAGAGAGTGTTTTAATATGCCTTTAAGTTTTGTGCTTTGGGGAATTTACTAAAGAACTAATTTTCCTTCATAACTCCTAAAGTTTTGTTTTTGTACATTGCCTTCTATGGACTTCACGGGGTCAGCCTCTTTCTCCCGGGCTTTGCCTCTGTGTAACCTCTTAGGGATCCGTGCTTGACGTCTCCTCTGTCTGTGGAGCCTCTGCCAATGGCGTTCCCTATCTCCACTAACTTCCAGGAGACCCTAGATGACATAGTAGGTTCTCGTTGTCCTTGGGTCTGCCTCAGTACTCTTTTCTTAGCATTTCTTTTCTCTTTTAATTTTGGTGGTACTAGATGTCCTTTCACATGCTAGACAACTACTTTACTGTGAGCTCTACCTCCTGTCCCCCCTTTTTAGAGATGGGGTCTCACTCTGTAAGTCCAGGCTGGTCCTGCATGGACTATGTGGTTCAGGCTGGCCTAGAACCAACAGCGAACTTTCCTGCCTCAGCCTCCCAAGTGCTGGGATTGCAGGTGTGCACCACTGTGCCTGTCTTCATGTGGTGCCCAGGGCCTGGCCTTGACAGGCAAGTGCTTTAGCTGCTGAGTTATTCTTTTAAAAAATACATTTTGTGGCAAGGTCCCACTCATTCTTCCAGGCTGTCCTTGAATTTGCAATCCTCCTGCCTCAGCCTCCGAAGTAGCAGGAATTACAGGTATGTGCTACCATGCCTGGCCTCCCATTCTGTTTTCTCTCCGTGCCAGTTCCATGCTATTGATGTCTCCTTGAACGACTGTACCTTTTTGTCTTTTTTTTAAATGCTGACTTAGCTATTTGTAAGCCATTATATTTTCATATGTGCTTAGAGATAAAGTTTGAGTTTCTAAGAGTCAATAATAAAATCAGTGATGGCATTTTTTCGGATACGTGGATTAATTTAGGAGGCCAGCGCTGAGGTCTCCACCGTATTGTAGTAACCCATCCCAAGGCGCAGTGGATCCTGTGGTCAGCGCTTACCTTCTTTTGGCAGTTTAAACGTTTTCTCGGTGGAGGTCTTGCCTAATGGGTTCCTAACACTGTGATATTTGTTGGGGAACTTTATCTTTCTGTGTTACATTTTCTGGTTGTTCTTGTTGTATTGACTTTTTAAAAAGTTGATCTTGTAGCTATTAACTTTGCTAAATTGTAATTATATTTGATAACGCTGATTCTTTGTGATCAATTTGTGGGACTATATAAATATTTATACCGCTAATACTGTTTTTTTTTCTTCTGATCTTTATTCTTTTTCTCTTTTCCCTTTTTTTCCTTTCCCTTCCTCTCCTCCTCCCTCTCTCCCTTTCTTTTTAAAATAGTAGTGGCCAGGATCTCCAGTCTGTTAAACACAGCCAGGTCTGTGGGCATTCTTGTCTTCCGGTCATCTCACGGAAGTGGCACATCCGTCTCTCTGAGTTCCAGTCCTTGCCTCTGCTGATCCTTCTGCATAGTAAACACTGTTGACCTTGGCTCCTTCATGTTCCTGAGATGCATCCTAATTTTTTCCTCCTGTCCCTTTTCTGCCCCTCCTTACCCTTGTCTGCCCGGCTCCTGTCACCAGGGTCCCTGTCTACTTGATGTTCCATGTCTCTGACTCATTAGGGCCACGTCTGCCTTGTTTTTTGCAGCTCACTGATGGGCTCTTTGCCCTCTGTGGCCTTAAGCCAGGTGCTGGGTGTCACCCTGGGCTTGTAGGCTTTCTTCCCTGGCCTAGGGTCACTGCCCCCACCAGGCCACCTCGTTAGCACCCCGCTCACTGGGCAGCTCTGAGCTGTGTGCTGCAGAGCAGCTTCTTGGGGCTTTCCCTGTGCCTGGGCAGCGGCTCTCTCCTCTGCTCATGTTCTACGAGGCTCTGCCGGTCCTTCCCAGGGGCTCTGAGCGCTATGGCTGCTTCCCACAGCCTCTGCTGTGTCCAGCTTCAGCGTTTCTACGCAGCACTCTGTCGTGCAGTTTCCATCGAAACGTTTGAGCTGCCGTGACAACGTGTGGCACTCCGGGTAGGGCACGCTGGTTGGCCTGCACAGGCAGCACGTGGGTTTTCACTGGTGTGGGGGCTGGGAAGAACAGGATCCGGACACCAACAGAATCAGTGTCTGGTGGGGTCCTGTTCATGGTCATAAGTGGCTGTCTTTCTACTGTGTCACCCTATGCCGTGAGGAAGCTCTCTGGGCCTTGTTTTTCAGGGTACTTATCCCATTAATGAGGGCGCTGCCCTCAAACCCTCATTGCTCAGTCACCTACCAAGTAAGCTGCGACACTGCGCTGGGTCTTAAGTGCACAGGTGTTTTGGGGGGTAAGAGTGTGCCTGCCAAGCCCCATCTCCTAACAGCATGTGGTTCCATAGATAATCCACAACACTGAAATGCTTGAGATGTGGTGGGGACATTCCAAACTCAAACCACAGTAGGGTGCGCACACACACACACACACACACACACTCCCATTGTGGTGTCTGGTCAGCTTTTGCCCAGAACCCCTCCCTGAGTTCCTGCTGTTTGCCAGACAAGGTCCAGAATCTTTCCTGTGGCCCAGGTCGCTGCTTGGCCCAGGCCCTGCTCCTTGCCTGACTGGCAGCCTTCAGGAGGCCTGCCCTTTCTCCTGTCAGACCCACTATGGTACCTGCCCCAGTGGCTGCTCAGGCGATGTCACTTCCTCCAGGAAGCCCCTCCGTCTTGCACTTAGCAGCCCTCCTGAGTTCCTGCTGTGCCTACTTACGCGGGGTCATACCTGCTGTGACTTTACCTGGCTACCTGGATATAAATTCTGATTGGGCAGGTTCTCAGTACCTAGCAGAGTCTCTGGCATATGACAGGTGCTTAGTAAACACTTTGTGGATGAAGGAGAAACAGGGCTCCCCTGGGAAAATGTTGTTAGCTCCTTATGCTCATTAACTGAGTTTAATTAGTTTAGGGAATATATTAAGACTGCAAATATCAGTAAGCAACTAAACCACCAGCTCCCCTGTGCCTCCTTTTAATGGCATTTGGGAATTCCTCCTTTTGAAATACTAATATGTATCATATCACTTTAACAAGTATTAAAATTAAAACTAAATCGAGCTTTGTGAAGTTGGAAATCAAGTAAACAGCTGATATTCTTGAACCCAGAGCCATAGCCACTGCTGCCTGGGATGGGGAAAGCCCATTTGGGACCCCTGCATGGAGGTGTAGGTTGCTCCCAGGATTTTGGGTGAAACCCTGGGCCCTTGCTGAAGAGTTTTTTAGGAGCATGGTATTCTCTAACATGTCACCTCCTGAGCACCAGAATTTAAAGTCCCTGTCTTTTTCTGGAAGAAGCTTAATTGAATAAAGCAAAACTACAATGGAATATTCTCTGGCTGACAGAGGTCAGGTTGATTTCTAACCATCCAAGGGACCAGGCTGAGCGCAGCCGGCTGAAGAGAGAAGGTCTCAGTGACCTGCCACTTTTTTTTGTGCAGCAGCAAATATTTTTTCCCCAGGATATGGTTTGTTCTACTGTTGAGCACTGGCCAACTTTGCATCTCCTTTTCCTATTGTTAAATTTTCAGCAATGATGCAGCTCTTGATGTGCTGAATCTTCACTAAGTTCTCCAAATAAAATTTGTCCATTAAAAAATTTTATGAATAGTAATTGTGATTTATTTATGAATTTGAAAAATCACAATGCTGTTCAAGAGATTTTAGTCAGTAAAATAATGTACTAGATGGATGCTTGAGTTGCTATTTTTGTGGGCCACAAAGGTCAACTAGCATCAGATCCAGAATTCTAGCAGTTATGGAAGAATGCCATGTAATTCTTGCCATATTGGCACAGCAAATTTTTAAAGTTTCTGTATCTGCTCCCTTCAAGTGAAATTAGCAAATTCTCAGTCTAGGAACAACTGGATTTTACGGTGTTGCAGCAAGTGGTTCAGCCAGTGTAGATGAGCACAGGCAGCTTGAGTACTGGTAAATGTAGAAGAATGCAGCTTCTTTTTTACGCCAGTTAGCAGCGTGTGTTTTAAAAATCCCCAACTTTGGTTAGATCTCCAAGTACATTTTCTCCTTTGAGTTATGAGAAATACATGGGGCTCATCTCCAGGAAACTCTGGAGAGACACGGTAACAGAGATTAGCTTCAAAAGATGCAATCTTGTAACTTCTCATGCTAGTGGAATCTTTTGTCTTAAACCGTGCCTGCCTCTGCAGATTCAATGTAGAAGTGAGAAGCAGGAGTGTAGAGTGGTTTATGGCAGGAAGAGTTTTACAGGGCTTTGGTTTCAGCCAGCTGCTGTGTGACAAAGCAAATTGATGGCAGTGATAGGCTAGTGACGTCACTGTGATGTCAGTACTCCTACTTATCTGGCACATGCTGCTAGTTGGGAAGGCTTTATGGTGAGCAGTGTAGGGGAGACAAGACCCTCCTGTGTGCAGAAGCCCACAATGGCTGTAACTGGAGATGAAACAGGTAAGCATTTTAAATTAACCCCTTGCGTTTCTTTTGAAGTTTAGAAAAAAGTATTTAGGACAGTGGGAGTGTTTCCAGCTGCTCCTGGCTGGTCCCTGGGAGTAGGAAGCTCCCTCTGCCCTGCGCCTGGTACCCAGTGTCTGTCGCAAGGCCGCTGGCCGCCTCTTTGTTCGTACCCCCACTGCGCCCCGCCGCCCGGCGGTCCCCCTCCGCTCCCCTCCCCTCCCCGCCCGCGTCCCCGCTGCCCATCCCCCACGAGCCAGAAAGTTCTGCCCCGCCGAAGCAAGCTCTTCTTCATGGGCAACCTGTTGCAAACGCAGACGGGCTACGAGTTAAACATAGGTACTGCGGTTCTGTTAAAACCCCTGCGCTTCGGGCTTCACGGCCGCGCCGGGGCAGCTGCGAACGTGCCGGGGGAGCCCGTGTGGCAGCGTCTGCGTGCCTGTTCTTTTTCCTCCCATGTTCAAAGTGGTGCGTCCCTCGGCTCATCGAGTTCAAAGGGCTGACGTCATCGCGTTTCCTGGAACCGTGTTTCGGCTGGGGAGTGGAAAAGTTGACCTGGAGCGGGCTGCTCGTTGACGTCAGCCGAGTCATGTTGTGATTTGGTCAGCTCTGCGTTGTCAGCGCGGCTGGCAGGTGCGGGTGTTCCCTCGCTCGCTGCAGCGCTGTCGCCAAGAGGGCCTCCAGACTGCCGGGGGCTTCTCCTGTAAGCCCCGCTTTCCCCCTGCTCTGCAGGTGAGTATCTGCCCGAGGACCCGTGCTGGCACGAGTGGAAGGGGCGCCTGGCCGGCTTAGCGGGGAGGCTGTGCGCGTGGGGGGCCCTCCACCCCGCTGGTGACAGTGACGGAGGAGGCCAGAGGGGCTCTTAGCAGTCACTTGATCTGGAAGAACTCGGGGTTCAGAGTGCCCTCTACTGCCCAGTAAAGGAAGAATGTGCCTTCCCAGCGTCCTTCTGGCTCTGGGGTTCAGACCTGTAACCATTAGTAATTGGGAATGTCTGTGGGTGTTCTTAGTTACACATAAATGGTTTTGACAGACTCCGTGCCAGTGACCTTTGTGTCGTTGCCACACTGTTTTCTCAGCGGCCTTATTGGTAACCCAGTTCTGAGTTTGCAGTTGAGCTCGGAATGAATGGATAGTGATGACGTGCTTAGCCCCAGTTTAGCGCTTTGTACGAGTCGTGAGGCTCAGCTTGCTTCCTGCATCGGAGCATTCCGTTGTCTTACGAACTGAACCTGCATTTAATTGTTTTTGTTAGTCTTCAGGGGATTTTTGTTTGTTTGTCAAAAGTTTTTGTGAAGTTAGAATGTGCTGTACATTACAGAAAAATCTCAGGTGACATACAACTTTAGACTGGTCCCCATTATTTTTGGTACTCAGCACTGCTTTCCTGGAAGATGGTGTTTCTCCAGATGGGGAGAAAGCGAGGGATGGCCCTAGCATCCCTACTTTAGGCCCACTGCAGGTCATGAGGAGTTACGTTCTCGTAAGTGGTGTACAGCCTGCATCCCTGCATGCGTAGGGTTTGGGCATCCATGAGTGTCTAACGCTGCTGCTGATCTGACAGGAGGTGGGACTCAGACAGTAACGCCAGTGAGAGGAGGTGCTCTAAATACAGATCGTGCCTCCTACCCTAGCTTCTTGCTGGGTAGCTCAGTTCAGTACAGGCCACAGACTGGTCCTGGACCATGGCTTTCAGGTTGGGAGCCTCTGCTTTCTAACATGTAGAGGAGCTCTGAAAATTTTTTATACGATTATTAGTATCAGAAGGCATTTCTGAGCATACATTTATTTCCTAGAACTTATTTATGCTTTTAAAACTAATTCTTTATCTTCCATTTATTATTTGTCTAAGCGTGAGAGAATCATAGTAATTCAATGAAATTAACTAAAAATATTGAGTATATTTACAAATAAATGTGTAAGATAAATACTCACATAAAATTTAACTATTGCTTGCTTGTAAATTAAACTGCTCATGCATTTATGTTTACAGAATTAACATACCATCCTTGAGGAGTTACTTTCAGTGGTATCATCAGTACTTACCCGTGATTTTCCTTTCCAGTCAAATAATATAAATACTTGAAACTTAGAAATATCCAATGATACGGAAAAATTTTTAACAAGACTTGATTGTGGTTTTGGAAATGATTATTTTTCAAAAATGTAGTCAGTTCTCATAGAATCAGTGCTGGTTGAAAAGATATTTAAAAATGAAGAACTAACTTGGTTTTTGTATTCGTAAGAGCCTGTGACTTAAGGAGCTTTCCCAAGGCATCCTGAACAGCTCTCAGAGGCAAGCCCTTGGTGTCTGCATGGCTTGATCCAGATTGTGGCTTACAACCACAATTTTCTGTCACAACACAGAAGACACGTGTGTATTCTGCACATACAGAGAACAAGGTCAAATATAATACACTTGATTTTCTATGCTATTTATTTTTCGTGTTATTCTCAACCAATGAAATTGATTTCACGACCTGCTAATGGTCTACAATGTATAGTTTGGAAAATGCTGATCTAGGTCCAGATCAGGTTCCACTAGTGACTGGCCCCGAAAACATTTTGGTGGGATTTACCTACAGAGTCCTGAGCTCAGTGATAAACAGTGAGTCTGGGTATCATTTAAATTGTGACTAGTTTTTTTGGTTTTATTTGTAAGTTGATTCTGCTAGGAATACGAGTTTTATCTTTTAGATTCTGAGTTTAGTTTTGTTCAAGCAAGATTTCTGAACCATGAACAAACTCCCTCAACTTCACTTTGGAAAATATTTACTACTTGTCGCATAAGGACAAGAGCAGAAGTCGCTGTTGGGGAAGGAGGCTGAGGGCAGTGGTGTTCGGCAGGGATTTTGATGTAGAAGAATGGTGTCCTTTATTTGCCCGTGTGAGTAGATTGCCTAATAATGAACTTGTAATGTCAAATGGAAACTAAAAATCATTGTGACACACAGCACAAGTACAGATGGAATAGAGTGCCATCAGAGGAAGCGAGTGCCATAGGGAGCAGGCCCCATGGGCAAGGCCTCCTGCGAGGCTCCTGGCCAGGCCAGGCGCACTTCGTGAGGGGGGAGGGCCGCTGCTGCACACCCGGGTGCTGTCCAGGCGGCCAGCTGCCAGTGGTGGGTTGACTGTGTAGACTGCGCTAGACTCTGGTCTGCTCAGGCTGACGACACAGACAACACTGCTCTCAGAATTCTCCTGAGGTTGATAAATTAGTGTTAGGAATTACAGTGGCACGCTGTGCAGTATTAATGCACAGCAGGAGAGAAGCATCATTGAGAGGAAGTGAAATGGAGTTTTTCCAGAAGACTTGTTATATCCTTGTTGGATAGTGGTATGTTTGCTTGGTACTATACAGAACACTGGTTTCCGTATTCACATTGGTCCATCTTTTACACAGACTTTTGCTAGTAGGAAACTCCGAAGGGCCCTCTGTGTGGCTGGGCTTGATGGGGTAATGACGTCACAGTGTATATCATTCAAAGCACCAGTTTTTTCTTCTTCGAATGCGTACATTCTTGTCAACCGTATCCCAATAAAGCTGAAAAAATATTTAATGACTTAATTCTATGTGGTCTCTGTGTTACAGGAATTATAGCAAATTGGAACATGTTTAGGACTTAGTCATTTTTGGGTAGGAATTAGTCTTCCTAGAGAAAATGGAACATTAGGGAAAGAGGATTGTTGACAGGATGGGCAGAAGGCCTGGGGGAGCCTGATTGGGCACCAGGAGTGCCACAGAGTGGGGTCAGTCACCGTGCTCTGCTCTGCAGATGCCCACAGCAGGCACATAATCAAAATCACAGTCATTGGGGTGCTGAAAAATTGTTCCTTGGACTCTACTCAGATAAGCATTTGTCCGGGTTCCTTGTTTCTTTGTTTCATATTCTTTTATTTTTTTCATCTTCTATTCCTTTGTTTCCTATTCTCACTCTTGGGATCTTTCAGCATTCTTCTTACCAGTCTGAAAAGAGTGTATCATTTGATTATTTTGCAATCCTCCATCCTTGAGGTTCCATTTTAATTGATTATATAGACCGAAAAGGATGTTTTATGTTATATTTTAATAAACTATTTTCTAAATGACTATGACACTGTATTAGAAATTTTCCAAGTTATTAGGCAAATTCTAGGCTAAGGAATAAGAGCCGTATATTCTGATTCCTCAGGTTTGTTAGAAGGGAAGCTCCATGGGAAAATTTATTTATGAGTGTTATAGACTCTGTAAGTAGCACATGGCGTGTGCATGATTTGGGACATTGTCTTTCAGAACTTAAGGAAGGAAAGGAGGGGCTAGCATGTGCGTGCTGAAGCCCCACCATTTGCCAGGCACTGGGCTAGACACTCTGATGTACGTTACGGGGGTTACTGTGAGTATTAAATGAGATGATGTGTCCCCATTTTACAGATGAGGAAACTGAACTTGCCCCAGGCCGCATGGCTGGTAAGTGCCAGAGCTGGAGTAGAAGCCAGACCCCAACCCTGTGGGTTCCCTCCTGTCCCATGTTGAGAGCGTGCAGAGAGAGGTATGGAGTTAGTGGCCAGAACTGAGGGGTTGAGAGGCACTTTTCCTGGGACGTATATATACCAGACCCACCCAACTTTCTTCCTGTAAGGGATTGGACAGTAAGCGACCCATTGTCCTTCTAGGATGCCCTAAGGTCGGGGTCTGACTTGATCTGAGGGAATGCGTAGCCATGATACCTGTGAGAGAACAGGGCCACCTGCCATCTTGTGGTTCCTTCTGTCTCTAAGTCTTAACATTTTCCTATCACGTTTTGTGAGAAATGTGCTTATTGTAAACATTCCACATGGCAGCGGGCCCCGGCAAAGCCCTTGGCTTGCACAGCCTGCTCTCCAGCGCACACAGAAGCCCATGGCACCCACTATGTGCCGGGCCACGTGCTGGGGTCCAGGCAAGTCCAAATGACAGGGGGCTGTCTCTGCGTGCCAGAGAATAAAATTAGTGTACAAATGTTCTTTTCTGATTATCTGTCGTCAGTCAGGATTTTAAGCCCCATGGATGACTCACGTTTTCAGAAAATAAAAGTGAAATTCCAGATTTAAAAGTAATTTGGATACTTTTAATAGATTGGGTAGGCATTGTCCTTTATGGAACTAAAAATATGTCATCAGAGAATGTAAGATAGTTCTCTGAGCTGTGATCCTTGGCAGCTACTCTTTAAATTGCCACTGAATTTGTTATATTAGAAATAATGCTTATTAAGATAAATACTTTTTCATAACTTGTTTCAAAAATAAAGACATTTTGATTTCCTCAAATCAAGAGATTATTTTTGTCTCTCTTTAATGTACTTTGCTAATACTATTATATTTGAATATATGAAATTTATTAATTGATCCTTGGAAGTATACTTTCACCAGGCATATGGGTGCACACTGTAATCCCAGCACTGTGGGAGGCTGAGACAGGAGGATCACAAGTTTGAGACAGCCTGGCCAATTCAAAGAGATCCTGATTACAAGTATAGCAGTGTATAGATTTTTTTGGTCTATTACAGAAGTTCTAATCCCTACTCATTTATACTCATTTGTATTTCTTTTTTGAGCTAGTAGCTCTAATTTTGTGTTAAAGGAAAAAAATGAGCACATGTCATATCTGAGACAATATAATTAAATCCAGCTTGACTAATATCCCAGAGGTAGTGCATCATTTTCCAAGCTATTTTAAAGTGATTTTTTTTTTCCTGAGCTATTGTTCAAAATGTTCATTTGGAATTGCCACTGTCCTTCCTGGCACCTTTCAAGGGTGGCCATGACTTTGGGGAACAGGCAGAAGTTGTTTGCAGCCATTTTTCTCCTGTACAGTATTTCTGTCCCCCCCCCCCCCTTAGTGAATTTTTTAAGCCACTGTACACCACGTAAGCACTCTGCTTTACGTCATACTATAGAAAATAACAAGTGTCTACAAAGGCAGAGGGCGGGATGTGTCCCTGCGCCTTCCGAGCTCTGCGCTTCCTTTGTGAACAGTGTTTAGAAAACCCAGCCCTGGCACCAGGTCTGCAATCAGGCTGCCTGCAGATGTCAGTGTGGTGACTTGTAAACTTCTCCTTCCTCACTGGCTATTGTTCCGCTTTTAGAAAGCCTCGCCGCCTCCAGCTGGGGCATTGTTTGAGCCTTTATTACCCCATAACCCTCTTCCCTGGATGTGGGTACAGAGACGAAAGGGGGAGACTGGGCTTTCCATTTTCCACTCCTGTCCTTTGACAGTGTGATCAGGACATGTCACAATCTTTAATTAATTTACAGCTGGCTTTCTTAAATCTTTCAAGGCTATGAAGGTCCTTAAAATCTAGGCAAGTGCTTTATCACTGAGCTGTTCCTCCAGTCCTCTTGAATGTCTGATGAGGCATATGGGTATACAGTATTTTGATAGTCATGAAAACAAACCTAGGTCAGGTATTGTGGTGCGTGCTCTGGAAGGTAGAGGCAGGAGTGTCACTAGTTTGAGCACAGCATGGCTGACTTAGTGAGGCCATGTTTCAAAGGTAAAAAATAAACTGGATGTGGTGGCATGTGCTTGCAGTCCCAGCTCAGGGGAGGCTGAGGCAGGAGGATGATGAGTTTAAGCCCATCCTGGACTACGTAGTAAGATTTTTTTCTCGAAAACCAACCTGCCAGCCAGCCAACCATCCAGCCAGCTTACCAGCCAACTAACCAACCAATTACAACTTGGCTATTTTCAGTTACGGTATCCCACTTAGGTAAAAATTCTTATTTCCTGTTTTGGAAGTATTTAATTCTCATTCAGTGTTCATAATACATTTAGAAAATTTTCACTACTGTGTTTTCTTTTTTATTTATTTATTTTTTGAGACAGGGTCTCACTTTGTAGCCCAGGCTGATCCTGAACTCACTATGGAGCTCAGGCTGGCCTTGGACTCACAGCAATCCTCCTGCCTCAGCTTCACAAGCATGCACCAACATACCTGGCTTAAGTGATGCTAGGGAATCAGGCTCAGGACCGTGTGCGTGTTAGGCAAGCATTTTAACCACTGGCCGTTCCTCCTGCTCCTGAATCTCTACTTCTTTAGAAAAGAAATACGGAGAATGTTTTCCCAAAGACAAAAATGATTTTTGCCCACAGAAGCCAGTGTTAGCATGAGCTTTGCTGCCTGCTGTTGGTGCTGCTGTGCCTTCAGCGGGTACCACGGTGAGCTGGCCTCTCGCTTGGCTTCCCTGTTCTCTTGTCGTAGGAGCTGCATTCGCGGCCTCAGGGGCTGCTTCAGGCGTGGCATAGGCCACTGGGAAGCCACTCGCGGGGCCCTCATGGTGTTTGTAATTGGAAGATTCATGGTGGTATGCGGGAGCTGACTCCTGATGGTTGTTACACTTTCAGAATGCTTGAGACCTCGTTGTTAGACAGCCATTGTTAAAGTCACACACACAGTCACTCACACAGCTGTGTTACATTGGACGCAACAGTGAGCACCCAGAGCTCTCCTATGGAGTGATGCCATGTGGGCCCTTGGGGGAATTTTCCCGTGCGAGGTTTCCCCGCGCACAGGCTCTGCCTCCTGCTGTTTCTTCCCAACTCTTTGTTCAGAGAAGCCAGTTGCTGTCTTGAAGTAGACGTTGTTAGAGCGCCTCTGCCAGTCTTCTTCATACGGGTGTCCCTCCCGCCCCCAAAGGTTTTAAGCTGCATGAACTAGAGTTAAGAAACCCATCTTCTTTAGCCGCTGCTAAAACTTCTCTAAATGCATTCAGATATTTTCCTATTTTAAATGTAGAGAGATGCCGAAACAGTTACATCTTTGTTACAAGGCCTGAAGAATCATTGATATTTAAGATTCCTCTAATACTCAGAACAATCAGTGCTGTCATTACAGGGCCACCTCTATTGACCTGTAAAAATTATGTTATTTTCAAGTTAATTTGATGTAAAGTGTCAACCTGTCAACTGTTTATGTAAGCTTCTACTTTGTGTCATTGCAGCTGCCACAGGTGACATGCCAGCTTATCAGATCCGGGCTCCGGCTACTGCTTTGCCTCAGGGTGTAGTGATGGCTGCTTCCCCCGGGAGTCTGCACAGCCCCCAACAGCTAGCAGAGGAAGCAACTCGGAAACGGGAGCTGAGGCTTATGAAAAACAGGTGCGGTGTGCCACTAGCAGTCAGAACCCATGAGTTATCACTGGAGCTTTAGAAAACTTGCACTGTCCTTAAGCATTTTCTCTCACGTTAAGTGTCATGTGGCAGTTGTGTGTGGGTTTGTTTTTTCTCTGTATGTGAAGATGAGTAGCTCATGTTCTCGACTCAGAGTTCTTAGCTATGGGGCCAGTTCATCAGCTAGAGGCTCAGCCCTGTGGATTGTAAGGGTGACGTGCAAACAGTACAGTGGTTTTGAAACAATAATGCAAAGACTCTCTATTACTTATTTTGTATTATGGCATTTACTTTGTGAAGTAATATTGTGATAAGTATAATTTTTAGTTTTTAAGTATCACAATAAATTTAGTATTGAATCATTTCCTTTTAGTTTTTTACCTTTTTATCTATTTGAGCTTTTTTCATTATTACAGTGAAATATATAGTATTCTAAAAATTCTAGCTGAGTTGCAGATATAAAATAGCACAAAGTAATGGCTTCATTACTCAGAGATGGTGCTCATATGGCCATAATATATTCTAAATGCTTCCTGTCTGCTGCCTGCTATTTTCCCTCACTTATGCCTCATCTCTGTGTAATTTTAATTAATTGCTTTTGAAATGAGAGTCTCACTATGTTGCCCAGGCTAGGCTTGAACTCCTGTTTCTTCTGCCTTCACCTTCCAAGTGGCTGGAATTACAGGCCTGTGCCACTGTGCTCAGCTGTAGTTTTATTTTTGACAATGTTTGTGTCATAAAATGGTATTTTCCTAAATCAAAGTTTTGAATTTAAATTTCTACTAACTTTGCATGTTATTTTCTGGTTTAGTTCTTATGGAGGATGGTACAAATAAATTTGATTTGCAGAATGAGCAGAACTGTGTAAGGTTTTTAGTAATCCTGTCACTTACCTCTCAGCTTTAACAACACATCTCAGGTAGGATCTTGTGCTGCCTGTAGTCAGGACTGCACCATGGTCACTTGCTTAGTAGTATATGAACAAATTTGGGGGTCTATAAACTGAGGCCTTGGAGCCTCTAAACTCAGTTCTGACTTCATCACTGTCCTTGGTAACTGAGCCCAGGCCAGAAGTAGCCATATTCAGTTTGTTAATGACCTTTCAAATGACACAGTTTGATGTAGGAACCCTTAAGTTGGCCCTAGTTCCCACCTCATTAGTTTCAGTGATCATTAGATGGAGTGTTACATGCTGGAAAACTCATCCAGTAACCGGAGATGGGATTGTGAGGCACATCCGGGCTGTCAGTGCTTGTCCCAGTTGAGTGAGGTTGCACTGGTTTCATGCTTTTTGTCATCAGTGCCCTGTTCACAGATCCCTCAGGAACTGAATGGGTGGGGCTCACAGTGCATCAGAGTTGTATAAGGCAGTCTTGTTATCATGTGTCCTAACTGATCTGGTAGAGGACTACAGATACTTTAAAGCTGTAGTTGGCTGGGGGTATAGCTCAATGGTAGGACACTTGCTAAGCATACATAAGGCTCTGGGCCCAGTCCCCAGCATAAACAAACTGTCTGAGATTTCAGGAGCTATGATATAGTTGCCTGTCTGGTAATAAGTATATTAAGAAGTCCAGTTTAGAAATACAAATTGCACCAAAAATGCTAACCGTATTAGCATTGATGTCTTGTTTTACCTGAGTGAAATGTCTTATTCTCCCCCTTTGCCATTTTTCTCTTCCCTTATTTTTATTTTATTTTACTAGGAAAAGCTCTATTTTTAGTCATCTGAAATTATTCATATAAAATACATAAAAAGTGCTGAAAAGAGAAGTACAAATTTCATTGAAAGCAGACAAATCAGAATACTTTCAAGTTTTTTGATATTTTGTCCTTATTTTTAGATTTCAGAATTTTTACAGTCATAACACGAATGTAGACTAGAGAAATATTGGGTGGTGGGGTCCCATGACTATGCCACACAGCAGTGGACACAGACAGGAGCCCTCCCAGAGGGAAGTACATTTTTAAAATGTAATGTTTAAAAAATTAATCTATCAAATAACAACTCCTAACATTTGTATGTGGGCTGTAGATGGCCATGGGAACCGGAAGTGGTGTTTGCCCTTACACAGCAGTGTAGGGTTGTGGTCGCCAGAGCCAGGCTCCGCAGTGTCCTCTGTGCTCCAGTGCTCCTCCTTAGCTCCCACCTTTGGTTCTTGTGCACAGAATGGCTGCCTACGTGCCATGGCGCAGGTTCTAAACAGCTGTCTGGTTCCTGGCAGCAGGGACTTCTGAGAAGAGCCTGTTTCAGCTTTCTGAATCTTAATCTCGGAGCCGCTCAAGAGGAAGGCCACAGTTAGGTGGCCCGCCGGTTGCTCAGAAGCTGTTCTGCAGCTCTGCAATGCTTTCTTGCTTTAACTCTGGGAACTTCCCTATAAGGGTTAAGTCTGGTTAGCATTCCCACGTGGCAGAGAAGGAAGTGGGTCTCGAGTGGGTGCGTACTCACTTGGTCGAGGCCCCGTGGCCCAACTGCGGAGAGCTGGGACACCGAAGTCCAGGGTTTCCCAGCAGTACCCGACTTCACGGCAAGCATGTGGGACTGTAGCTAACATGTTGGCCTCTGGCACGCCCTGTTGATTCTTGGCTGGCATCTGTCACATGGACCCTCCAGAAGCAGTTAGACTACTTTACAGCCTTGCTGACTTTCCTCTTTGCCAAGGGTAGACCCCTGCCAGCAGCCAGGGGAGCTGCTAATAGAAGAAATGGGTGTTTTCCATAGCTGAGCAGCACTTGGGGACTTACTCTCCCAGGGCGTGGCCATGCAAAGCTCTGTGCTAGGAGTGTGGACTGTAATGACATGTTCCCCCACTCCTGTCCCCAGCCTCTGCCATGTAAAATGTGAAAGATGAGTATTTACAATAAGCAGCTTTGTAAATAAAAATTTTAAATTAAATCCCACAATGCTACAACTAGGTACTGAAAACTTGATGTAATGGTAACCTGATTTGTAGAATGAGTATCTAGAATTTAATGTGATGATTTAATCATGAAACCTTTGGCATTCATAACTGAATTTTGGTTTGCTTGTGGAAGAGTTGAATTATGTTTCCAGTCTGGCAGATTTGTGTGTTTGGATTTATTCTTAACTTTTCTCTTTGCATTGTCTAGACAGATCACCATTTTATGAGGTTCAATTCCCTTACACATTTTTTTTTTTTTTTTTTTTTTTTTTGGTTGACTGGTTGAGAAATCCAGAACTGGCTAGGGTGTAGGGGTTGGTCTTTTCCAACAGTTCGTTGGGATTTCAAGGTTTCTTTTCCACTGATTATTGCATCTCCTAGAGAAGACACAGATAGCAAGTCAGTGGGAGTCAGCTCTCCTAAAAAACAGGACAATTGGCTAAACCTTGTGTGAGTTATACTTGGTTCTGGATTGCAGCAACACTAATTGGCATTCCAGTAATGGGTATTTAGAACTGTGATGTTAAGTTTTATTAAAATAAAGGTGAGTGACACCTGGAAATTATTCTGGAATTGAATACTAAAAAATAAAGCTGTTATCAGAAGGTCCGTAAGGGGCCACCTTGAAAGAAAGGAGAGAGAAAATGGCTAATTTAATGCTTTTTAGTAGAATCTTGCGTGGAAATGATGAATTTACCTGTCTGTCATGTTTATTGCTTTGGCTCTTGGCCTGTTCCTCCCCTGGGTGGGCTTCAGTATGTTGAATACTAAATGCATGTGATCAGAGAACAGTTTTGGAATGCACTTTTGAGTTAAATCAATGCCTTCTTTTTTCATAATCTTATCTGTGGAATTCTTGAAGGTATGGGATTGTCTGAATTATTGAGTAGTATTATATAACCCCCATCTTCCTCTAATTTTCAGAAGCACTGTCCATTTTATTTTGGTTTATAAAAATGCACATGCTTTGTTTATTGTTGGAATTTAGCCACGCTGTTTTCTAGCCAAAAGGAAAAAATACTACCCTGTTCCTTGCTGTTGTGATTTACCCTTGTTTTACTGAGACTTAGTTTGAAGAATAAAAAATCTGTAGCATTAACATTTTAAGGTTTCTGAAGATCAATTATAATCATTAGACCAAGTAAAATTTATCCATTGTGATTAAATATGTGGCTTTTGGCAGACAAAATAATATTGAAAGAATCTATGAATGTTTTTGTGGGAATTCCATTTGGAAGTGTGGTCCTATTGTAGCTTTCTAGACACATTTATTTCCCTTTTTATCATGGAATATGTGTCCTAAGAAAACAGTATTTGTGCAAATTAGTTGTGCTTGGAAGTTGTCCCTGTTACTGTAAGAAGGCATGTGCTTGTTCCCATTTGTCGTGTGGCTTCGTACAAACCTTGCCTAAGGTTGGTTGCCTGTTGGTTTTGGGGGACTGAGGTTCACGGAGCCACTCTGGTTGTGCTGGGAGGCTGTACCTATAGTCACCTGCCTTGTGTTGGTTCCAGGGAAGCTGCCCGGGAGTGTCGCAGGAAGAAGAAAGAATATGTCAAATGCCTTGAAAACCGTGTGGCTGTGCTTGAGAACCAAAACAAGACCCTCATTGAGGAACTCAAGGCCCTCAAAGATCTTTACTGTCATAAAGCAGAGTAACTGTCTTTGACGTGGACCTTGTTTACTCTGAACTCTGATCAAGGCAGGCGATGCGGTATTTCTACTAACTGCCTTGTGGACTCATGGAAGGGGCACTCAGGACCCGTAGCTAACAATCCACTCTGGTTTAGTGTTTGAATTGGAATTGGAAATGATCATTCCAAGGTCTGGAATGCAACTCTGATCACATTTACCCAGCTCACTTCCATCTGTTTGTCAGTAGCGTGCAAAAAAACGCTTTGTTTGCCCTTTTGCTTCTGCTCTTTCCAGGGAAGCTGCTAAAGAGTGTCGCCGTCGCAAGAAGGAGTATGTGAAATGTCTGGAGAGCCGAGTCGCAGTGCTGGAGGTCCAGAACAAGAAGCTCATAGAGGAGCTGGAGACCTTGAAGGACATTTGCTCTCGCAAAACAGATTAGCAGGAACGTTTGACTGTGGACCGATGACAGCATGTACAGTTGCTTTTGAAGGCAATACAGTATGTAGCTGGCAAGAATCATGGCTTCTTCCCTTGGTATCAGTCATCTTATTTTCTAATTTCCAACATTCCTGAAATGCCTCACTGTACACATTTGACTCGTAGCTACTTCAGCTTTTTTTTTCAAAAAGAGATAAACTAAAAAATTTATTTAACAGGTTCTTACGGTGGAATATTTGTAAGACTTGTCCCAGCGTTGCACATTTGCAGTGCCTCGTCTCTGTGTCATGAATAGCGTCCTATGCCATTAAAAAAATTCACAGGTCTTTAAAATAACTGCTTTAGGTAGAAATGAACAAAGATCATCCAGGAGTACAATAGAACTAAATCACAAAAACACCTTGGGAAACAGCTGGCACGGTGTGTCCAATGATGGGCCCACATGGGGAGAGAAGGACAGACACGGGTTTTTGGTGTTTGCAGGTTTTTATATTAGTTGCTTGTAAAGAAAATCCTGTGTCACTGTTCTTGAATGCCACAGATGATGAAAGTTTTTAAGAGTCATGTTGATTGTTGCGCTATGGAATATTTGGTGCTTATTTAAATATCAACATCTACTATAACTTTTCATTTATCATGTGATGTAAACAGTCTTGCAGAAGTTCCTGGTATTGGCTTGATGTTACCTAAAGAAGGTGACGAAGGACTTTTAAATCTGGAATGCGTTAAACATCTGAAAATTATACTGCAGGGCTCGAGGTGTAACTTAGTTGTAACGCTCTTTCCTAGCAAGTGCAGGCCCTTGGGTTTGATTGCTCAGTGCCACGTAAGCTGGGTGTGGTGATGCACACCTGTAATCCCCAGCTCTCAGGAGCATGACATAAGAGGTTTGCTGTGAGTTCAGGACCAGCCTGGGATACAGAATGAGACCCTGTTTTAAAAAAAGAAAGAAAGAAAGAAAGAAAGAAAGAAAGAAGAATTATATTGCATACCTTCAAGGGCATGAGCTGATTTCTACACTGGCTGTGATCTTTGCATCTCTGCATGGTGCTTCTGCCATCCCGGCCCAGGGTTGGGGATGCAGCCCTCTGGAGGAGCACCTGCCTAGCATGTGCAGGGCCCCAGCCCCACCCTGCCACCACCAGGGCCTTGCACACTGCTGAGGACAGAGCAGTAGGTAGGGGCCAGCTTCTGACAGAGGAGGCCTTCCTGTCCATCATCCTGGAGTCTGGTTGCTGATGGACCTCTATTTGAGTTTTAGCTAATTACAACCATAGAAATTGTAAACTCAAAAGAACCTAAGATTTTATTTTTCAGTTTAAAATGGCCTAGAGTCCACCTGATACCATCTCATGCCAGCACACTGAGATGTAGTTCATTGTGGTCAAGAGGTACATTCTGTCTTTTTAGGATAAAAAGCTTCCTGGTAGAAGCCCTGATCCCCAGCCTGACCTGATGATGCCATGCCACCTCTCATCCGGTCACATTTGCCTGGCGTGGACTATGAGCTAGACTCTGCTATATTTTCTGCCTTAAATTCTGATTTGCTAAGGAAATGGCCTGCCCAGGTCCACTAGTGACTGGTCACAGGCACAAGGGCCTTTGGAAGACAGGAGTGTCCCTGTGGTGGGCAGCTGCTGCTCCCTCTGCATCACCTGGCTGGACTGCAGTGTTTCCTGATCGGTAACTCTCTGAGGGAGGGCATGTCATTTTTGGCTTTTTAAAAAAATACTTCCTGCTGAGCCTGAGCTATAAATTTCTCTTATCTCAATTAGGTCTTTTCTTGTACAGAGAAGTGAGTTGAGGAAAGAGGATATGAAAGGAAAAAGGAAAGAAAGAAGGATTTCAGATGAAGGAAACCAGTGCTTTGCAGTCAGCCACCGTGAATCAGTTGGCTGGTAGACACGAAGAGGGCGCGCAGGAATGGTGACGTGAAAATGCAAGATGGCCTAAAAGGGAGGCAGTCAGGGCTGTGTGGTAGCATTTCAGAGAGGCGCGGGCAGGGATGAGGTAAGGACTTCCTGTAGGAGGCTGATTGGGAACCGACCCAAAGGGATGGGTGGAGCTGGGAAGGGGCTGTTCCCTCAGTCAGAGTACAGAGCTGTCACTGCACTCCAAGGAGCTGGGGCTTGGGAGGTGAGGGAGGAAAATCAGCACTCACACTGTTAGTTTCGTTTGAAGAAGGGAGAAAAACAGGTGCCCCTGGTCCTCTGTATATCATTATTGTAGAGCAAGGGACTATGTCCAATCACTTAGGACCACAGTTAGCAAAAGTCTCCCCTCCCAAGTCCAAATGCCTAAACAATAAGGAAATGTTTTTTGTCTCACACAGAAAGTCCAGAGGTAGGAGGTCCTGGGTTGCTCAGTTGAGTGGCCTAACAGTTGCCTCATGAGCTGGTTCCTTCCACCTGTCCACTCTGTTCTTTGGTCTCCCCAATCCTGACATTGCTTCCCTAGATCTAGGCAGCAAGAAGTAGGCGAGAGAGAGAGCAGCCATACTTCCCTTTTGGGGACTTGTAGGAACAAGACACATGGGCCCAGAAGTTCTTCAGTGGCACATTTTGAGACTCCCTAGCCAGATTCTCATGTGAACTTTTATTTCCTCACCAATAACCAGCAAGAAGAATGGAATTAGAAGCCCTGGGGGCACTGATGAAGAGTCAAACCCTGGAGCTGGGGAGGGGTCTGAGCTTTGGGGAAGGAGACGGCCAGCACTGCTACCTAAGACTGGAAGAATTTCTGAATGAAATTTGAGAAGAATGGTGTGGAGTCAGTGGCAGTGTCTGCCATGGAGAGGGCGAGGGCAGCTTTACTTGTTCCTGGAAGTATCGGGCAGCTTAGGACAGTGCCAGGCTCGTATACTTCCTTGCTGAATTCCCCAAACCAAGCTTTTGCTACCAGAATTGTGAGATTCATTAACTCTCCATTCAGCTTTATAACAAGCGCTGCCCACGATGCCTGAACAGAGCCGAGTGAGCCGTGAGTTGGGAGCGCTCCATGAACATAGTATGTCTTGTGCTGCAGACACTCCAGATCTGTCACTACATCTGTGTCTGTGTTTCTCCTAGAAGTTCCAGAGCCTGTATGGGGGGTTACACCAGGTTGTGGGGTTATACCACCCACTTGCAGTTGCTTCATGACACTGACCCAGACACAATTGGAGGACAAAGGAAGTACACGAGAAGTGTGATGACACTGTGTTTGTCCTCAGCCCTGAGAGACCCTCAGGCTCAGCAGCACATGTGAGGTGATGGCGTGTTGCTGGGGCCTTGCCCTTGCTTGTCCATGCGTCTCAGTCTCCCCTGTGTGCCCTCTGATAGCCAACCAGTATGTGTTAACTCTTATGTGCCTACAAGGACACCTTCAAAAAGTCTGGTGACTTAAAAAAAAAGCATGATGACTTGTAAAACCAACACATTTTTTCTAGTGTTCTCCAAAAATAGTTCAGCAGTTTGGACATGTGTGAGGCAAGCAGATCCGTCACCAGCTGGCTCCCTGCAGTGTGATGAGATCCATTCGGGTTTTTCAGAAACTTAAATGTGCCACATCTTTTCTAAGCCCATCCTCAAAGACACAGACAGATATGATTGTGGATGACCCAAGCACACTGTATCATAACCATTATACTTCATAGGTCTCCTGAATGCTGGGTTTACAGGTGTGTACCACCGTGCCTGGGGCCAACATCCACTATTTAAGGGAGGAAATATTCATTTTAGCTCATAGTTTTAGAAGGTCTCCACAGCATGGGGACAGGAAGCCAAGAGAGTGAGGGAAGGGTGGAACTAGTGCATGCCCTTCCGAGTCTAGCCCCGATCCGCCCCTTCAGGTCACATGCCCAGTAATACACCACACAGCCCTTGTTCACTGCAGGGCTGCACTTCCTCCTGGCCAGGCCCCAGCTCTTAATAGTACCCAGTTCCATAGATACGCCTCAATGTCCCAGTCAGGGCCTGCTCCTGGTCCACGCTGTAACAGGCCACGTTCTCAGTATAGTTCGTGTTTCTACGTTTTAGATTTTAAGTGGTTTTTGTGCCAAGGCTTTTATTACTACTATTGTTAAAATTTTGTCATGTTGAGAATTGAACCCAGGGTCTTCCACGTGCTAAGCAGGCATTTACCTCCAGCCTACGAAGCGTTTTCATCACGGTGCAGTTTTGCTAGAGATCTGTTTGCTCTGGGGAACTGGGCTTTGCTTCCGTGACCCAAGGGCGGCTCTTCTCACACACACCTAAGTCTGTCGGGTGGACAGTGACGGAGGAAGGGAGAAAGGCAAGCTTGGCTTTGTCAGCACCCAGTTGGATGCTCCAATTAAGTGGGCCTTTCATTTTCAAGAACAGGGTAGTTTTTCTAGATTTTTTTCTTTATTATAAAAAAATTTAAAAAACAACCATAAAGGCCAAGCCCCATGGTCATTGGATGGTGTGCACACCCACACGTGTGCGTGTGTACTTCACTGTCCCTCTGTCCCTTTCTTAAACTCAGGTCTTTTTTTGCTGGATAAGCATTTTTTTTTTTTTTTTTTTTTTGAGACAGGATCTCAATCCAGTTCATGCTGGTCCTGAGCTCACTATGGAGCCCAGGCTGGCCTTGAAGTCATGGCAGTCCTCCTGCCTCAGTCCCCTGAGTGCTGGGATTAGGGGCTTGCACCACCACACCCAGCTGTTTGTCACGTGGTCCTGGGGGATTGAACCCCGCCCGTGCTCTCTAGACATGCGCTCTACCCACTGAGCTATGGGCCCAGACCCTCTTGGTGAGCTTTGAGTTGAAGTCACAGATGATGTCCAGCTTCATATCCACCGTGGGATTTCCTTCGTTCTTTTGGGCAAAAGCCAGTGAAATCCTGCGCCTCGAAGATGACCCTCTGCCGGACCCTTCCTCCGCCAGCTCCTTCCCGCTGCCCGTGTGGGCGCCCAGGTGAGGGGAAGCAGCTTGGGCTGCGGGCGGTGGGCCCCGAGGCGCTGCGAGGCCGGGCTTCCCGGGGCTACCGGCTCTCCGTGAGGGTGTGGCTTTCCACAACTCACGTTGGGTCGTCTTACCTTTCCAAACTTGTCTTCGGGTATTTTCTAATACGGGTAAGACGTACTTGAGGTTCACAGTTCGGAAGATAACAACAGATGGTGCCAAGTCGGTGTCCCTCCGTGACGTCACCCAGGCGCCCTCCCACTCCCTCCGGGCGCCTTTTCTGCGGCAGAGACAGCGGCAGCGATCCCTTCCCTGGCAGGTCGGGCCACCTGCTGCCTTCCGCCGCCTCCTCGGGGTTGGTGCGGTGGAGCTCCCAGAACACGCCTGCCTTCCCTAGAGCCAGTGTCGCTGTGAGACAAGCCCAGCAGAAGACGGCCGCTGGCCAGGCGGGAGCGGCTTTGGGCCGCAGGACTGTCGCCCCGAGCTTTGTGGGCGTCACAGCCACCCACAGTCTGGTACCGAAACACGAGCAGCTTGGAGCGCGCCTGGCCCGGGCCGCGTGCCACACCACATGCGGAGGGGCCTGCCACGTTAACCCTCAGCAAAGCCACAGGCGCTCCGGTCTGCTGTCACCCCCAGGCAGGCCTGGAGAGGTAGGTCCCCGCCATGGGCTCCAGGCTGCTGGAGCGCCAGTGCCCGCGCCCTGGAGGCTCCCGCCCCACCTGCCTGGGCCCGAGGGCCAGAGGAGCGCACGCCCTCTTACACACACACACACACACACACACACACACACACACACACACACACACGGGGGTCCGCGCGCGCGCGGGGAGAGGGATCGTGTTGTATGATTCCAATGATGAGAGTAGAAATATCCCAACATTCCTACGCTGATACACAAACCCAAGTGTCAGTTCCCGGAATTCCTAACATTGCTGATGGGGCCCTGACGCTCCCTACCCGCTATTGGAATACCAGAGGAGAGAGCTGTCACTGGGACAGAGCTCAACACTGAAAGAGGCCTCGCAGGTGGGGTTCATGTTACAGACGAGGGAACTGCGTTTCTGGTTGATTTGAATGCGGGTAATTTCTGACACGGGAGGAACTAGAAATCTTCAGGTCTCCTAACTACCATGGTGATCGTGTACATCCTCTATTTCTCTATGGCCCACATTTCCAATCAGCTCTGGGGAAGCGCAGCTCCTGGGAAAGCGTTTGCCCCTGAGGTCTGAATAGACGGGACCAGCTGGCCCTGTCCCTCCGAGGATCGGGGCCTTGCCAGGGCCTCTTAGCCACGTTACTTCACAGAGGATGTGTGGCGCGTCCTGCTCGCTCAGCAGGCTTACCATAGGGATTACCTTCAGCCGGAGTCAAGCTCTAGCCAGCCCTGACTTACGGCAGACGGCCTCAGCCTCGAGGAGGGAAGGGAGC
The DNA here is from genome assembly GCA_004027205.1 of Ctenodactylus gundi. NCBI lineage: Eukaryota > Metazoa > Chordata > Mammalia > Rodentia > Ctenodactylidae > Ctenodactylus > Ctenodactylus gundi. The sequence goes on along the minus strand of PVKB01004956.1, from coordinate 29,907 downwards.
CGGGCCTGGTGCACAAGCCGTCATCTCAGCAACCTGTGCGGCTGTTTAAGAAACTGTGTCAACTTGTTGCCCCTGGGGAGTGTCCAGGGAATGGCTTTCAGGTGCATGCTGTGCACTTGAGGGCCGGGAAGTGGGGCAGGGTCGCTTACTGGGCAGCTTGAACTGAGAGAAGGAAGGAAGAAGATATGTTGTTGCAGCCTCTTGGTAAAAAAAAATCTCTGGCCTCTCTGGAGCTGGAGAGCCTACGGTTTGCTCCTGGCTTGCTTGTCTTTGCGGCACAGATCTCTGTGGTGGATTTGCATCTGTCTCCTGTCTAAGCCTTGTTTTCTTGGACAGCCATCCACAGCCGGCTGGCACAGACTGTCCGGCAGCCCAGGACAGGTGTCTTGGTATGAGCCTGACCAGCTATTGGCCCCTGCACATGGCCGATTTGGGCTATATCCCTCTTCAAGCCTGTGAGTCCTTCAAATAAATTCCCTTTATCTCTATAAATTCTATTAACTCTGCCTCTTAGAACCCTAACCAGTACACTTAGTGAGGCGGAGGCAAGGGAGTCGTAAGTTCAAACCCAGCCAGGTAATTGAGGGGTTTAGGGAGGCTGTGTATCAAAATTAAAAAGAAAAGAAAAGAAAAGAAAAAAGAGCTGGGGATGTGGCTTGGTGTGAAGGCCCTGGTACTACGAACACAAATTCTTACCTTTGAAACATTAAGGGTGTGTGTGTGTGTGTGTGTGTGTGTGTGTGTGTGTGTGTGTGTGGTACCAGGGGCTGAGCCCAGGGCCCAGGGCTGCGGGCGTGCTAGGCAAGCCCTTCTCCACCGCGAGGGGGTCAGCAGCCGTGTAAGGAAGCTCAGCAAAAGTGGTTGAGGACTGCTTGAATGTGCCAGGGTGTGGCCCACTCTGTGTTCCACTTATAGAGAATTCTGATTTAGAAACCTGGATATTTGCTTTTTTTTTTATTAACCAGTTCTATGCATATTTTAGAAGCACTCTGATGTTAGCGAATATGAATTTTGTGTGACTCCTTTAGGGCTTTTACCCAGAATCCCTCTTAAATTACAGATGCTTTTGAATGGCTGCACCTGTCCAGAGCTCCTGGGTCCACGTGACTCACTTGACATCATGGCTGCTGCTTACCTGATGCAGGGATTAGGGGTAACTCAGGCCTTGGTTTGCCTGAGCCTTCCCCCAGCGTAGCATAGACCTTGAGCCTGCCTGTGGTAAGCACAGTCCTGCTGACTTGGCTGCGCTGGGCCATCACCATGCTGGCCTTGGGACCCCCTCTCAGGTATCTGACTGGCCAATGCCACCTTTGTCCCATTACAGTACGAGCTCCAGGTTAATCTCTTGGGAGGCAGCAGCTTAGAGGGCGACTAAGTCGTTGGCTATGGAGGCGACTGTGGGGCACAACTCGTGCCTGCAGTGTACCGCTGTACCTGAATCGAGTATGGCCTGACTTCTCACAGTACCTCACTTCCCTGTGGGATGACCAGGTTCGAACCTTCCCTCTGGCTCCTGTGGCCCCCTGTGGCCCTGCAGACACCGACACGTTTCAGTTCTGTGACTTTTTTCCTTTGGAACACTTTATTAATCCATGAACTCTGAAACTGATGGATGTTATTTCTTCCCTGCCGCGTGGACTCTCCAAGTATACATACAGCTATGGAGTTTTGGTACCAGACTATGTGCTGTAACTCCTCTGATCTCACTTAGCAAATGACATTCACAGCAACTCTGGGGGACTTGGGAAAGCGGGTGGGAGAGGAGTTAAATGTTGATGGGATTTGACAAGGAAATCCTGGAACCACAGATTTCTCTGGGGGTACACCGGTGCACCAGAACTTGCAAGTGGAGCAAGCTATTAGCAAGCTAATAGCTTGCTTTTAATAGTTAATTTTCAGCACCCCTATCCCCAGTATGTTTGAAAAATATGGCAATGTTTAAACTGTAAACAGCAACTGCAGTCAGTGAAAGACTTTGCCATCACAGCCCCCTCAACATGCTCCTCCTCACTCCAAACTTATCCCATTGCTCCTGGCCCTTCCGAAGCAGTTCCAGGAGTCCTCTTGTCCTTAGTTACACTGTGTGGCTGCCTCAGTGTCCTGAATGGATTAAAAATGTATACTCACTCAGTACCAGAGCTGGCAAATATGTGGATGAGAACACTGAGAACATGCCTTGATGGTTTCTTCTCTCTCTCATTCTTCCAGACTGGCCTTCAAATCATGACAATCCTCCTGCCTCAGCCTCCCAAGGCCTGGGACTACAGGCTTGTGCCACGACATCCAGCTGGTATCTGGTGCTGGGGGATCAAACCTGGGGCTTGGAGCTTGGAAGGCAAGTGCTATAATCCCTGAGCTAGGCCCCAGCCCCCCGCCTTCGCACCTTTACAAGACTTCCTTTCTCTTGGGTGGCACTCAATAGCAGCATTCAACGTATTTTTAATCAGATCTTTTAAAGACACTCTTGAGGACTTCCAGAACTGCTTCAGAAAGTGACAGTAATGAAGAGATAAGTGCGTTCAAAGCAAAGGAGGTTATTTTGAGGGGGATTAATAGCAGTATGTCTTTTACCGTAAAAAATTTACATTAATTATTTTATCACACCGTATATTATATATGTGCACATTTATGCTTTTTTGTGGTACTGGGGATTGAATCTAGGGCCTTTGCACTGAGCTGGTAGACATTCCCAGTCTCTATTTCCATATACTTACTTATATTTAATTTTGAGGCAGTATCTTGCTAAGTCTCTAACTTGCCAACCCTGGACTTGAACTTGGGATCCTCCTGCCTCAGCCTCCCAGAGTGCTAGGATTATAGGATTGTGCCACTATGCCCAACTCCAGGCCATGTATTTTAAACAAATGAGTAACTCCAAAACAAATGATCTGTTTCTCAAGTGAACCTGCCACTTCACTTTGGTTGCCCTGCTGTGGTTTGGATCCTGAGTGTCCCTCAAACTCCGCGCGTATTTGGAAGTGTGTGTTATTGGGAGGTGGAGCCTGGCTGTAAGGGGCAGATGCTTGGGTTTGACTCAGAAAGATTGTGCCAACTTGTTGGGATTGAGGGTTCCCAGAGCAGAGGGTGTGTGTTGTTGACCCGTGGGCCAGGAAATGGGAGAGGGGCACCCACCCTGAGTATAGGATGCTAGGCTGGGAGCTTGAGCTATGTAAAGGAAGGAAGACGAAACACTGTTGCAGCTTCTTCCTGGGAGGATTCTGGCCTTGTTTGAGTCTCCACAGAGCCACTTTGCTTCAGACTCACGTGGCTTCTCTCTGGGAAGGGGTGAGGGCTCTCTAGCCTCTGTCTCTGCCAGGTACCTCCCTCCTTGTGGCCTGCACCATGAGTGGACTGTGCATGAGAGACTTTTTGGAACTGTGCACTAAATCAGTCTTTCCTCCTTTAAGCTGGGGTGGGGTATTTTGTCACAGCAACGATGTAGCCAACTAAAACGTGCTCCTACCTGGTTACTTCTAGACAGGGTGCAGCAGACAGGCCCAAGTAATGATTGCACCAGTCAAATTAGTGAAGCAAGGCGCTTACCGGGGTGACTTACAGGAGTGTGGATGAGGGGTCACCTGCAGGAACATGGGTGAGAATATGGTAGAAATTGAGGCGAAGATCAGTTTTGCTATGACTTGTCAGTGATCATGGATGATATTTGAGGATAATCTTATTACAAGAAATCATTGACAATACTTGGAAAATAAATGTAATTCATTATGAGAGTGTGATGATGAGTGTGTGTGTGTGTGTGTGTAAATACTGCAGCATGTAGTTTAGACAGTTTATAATGTGGAGTGGGCAATGTGGCAGATGCTGGACCCAGGGAGGATGACTGAGGAAGAAGACAAGATTTCATTAGGGCGCCGGCATGTTGGGGGTCTGAAGTAAGCCTGCCTGGAGGAGTGGGGCACCAGTATCAGACCCTGAGGTGCAGGGCAGAGTGGGGGTTGGGGAGTGAGACAGTCACAGGGTGGTGGCAGGCTCTAAGGTCTCCCGGCTGAGCCAGGGCCTTGAGAAGGCAGGAATCTAGATTGAAAGCTGGACAAATGGGCGACTTCCGGGCCATCGCTGACACAAAGATACCCAGGTTGGCATTTGGCTTATTACCCCAGCAGGAGAGATCAGGAAAATGCAATCAGAGTGATGGCACTGATTGCATTTGTTAAGACTTAAGAGGAAGCTCTTGGTGCATGCAGTTCTCACTGAGGGGAGATGGCGTCTTGGTGATGTTTTGATTTGCATTTCTCTAAGAATTTGAATAGCAATCAGTGCTGGTCAGGTTGCAGGGAACAAGGATCCTTCTGCATTGCTCTTGGAGTCCACTGTTCATTAGTATAACTACTACGGAGAGCAGTATGGAGATTCCTCAAAAGGTTGAAAATAAATATTCCACTTGATCCAGTGATATCTGTTTGGGGTATCTTTCCAAAAGAGTTTTAAGTTAATAACAGAGATACATATGTACCCATGCTTATAGCAGCTCAAATAATAAGAGCTAAATTATGGAAAATGCCAAAATACCCATCAACAGACCAATGCATACAAGATATGTGGTCCTAGTACACAACAGAGTGCCATTCTTTCATAGACAGATAGGTTCAAGGCTTTTGTAGGTAAATGGTTGCAAACTTGAGACCATCATGTTTAGAGAAGTGCATCAGGCAGATATTTAACTTCTAATATGAGAAACCCAGAACACAGCCAATTTATAGAACAAAATGTGTGAGACGCTGGGAGTGTCAAAAATGGGAAGGGGAATGGATTGCAGTGATTTTGTGATACATAGGTGGGCGAAATTCTCTAGCTCAGTGTAACCACTGTATATCACCTATATATACCAATAAAAATGGGGACAATAAGAAAAATTACAAAAAGTAGTAAGAGAGAGTAACTCATCACTGGGTTGTATGCCTTTGACCAGTTTTAGCTCAGGGACTTTGAGATGGCAGAAGTTAGACTAAGAGAGCCCGAACCCCCCAGGTTTTAGATCAGCCCTCCAGGCCAGCACACGTGCTTACACGCAGTGCACACGTGTGCGTACTTCTTTGGTCAGGCCGAAGTTTAGCTGCCTTTTACTCACCTGCCAGCCAATGTTAAAATCCACTCTGTGCTGCAAAGGTGGCCACATGGTTTCCCCAGGCACTGGTTCTGCATTCCTTACATCTAGTCTTTTTGCTTTCCTTCCCCCCCACCCCCATTTTATATACCTGACTCATTTCAAAACCCACCGACAAGATGATAAACAGGATGACTGTGTGTCTCAGACCAAAGCCTCGCATTGTGCCAATGGATGAGATAATAGCCACCGCATTCTAGTTACAGCACTGGCAGGTTCTGGGGCAACTGCAACATCTGTCTGCAGCTGGAACAACGGGCACTCTCTGGGATGCTGGGAGTGCAGCTCAGTGGTTAGAGCACTTGCCCTGCAAGCGCAAGGCCTCAACTGAGTGTGGTGGTGCACACCTGGAATCCCAGCACTAGGGAGGCTGAGGCAGGAAGATTGCCAGGAGTTCGAGGCTGGACTGGGCTACATAGTGAACTCAGGGCCAGCTTGGACTACAGAGTGAGATGCTGCATCAGATGGATGAATGAATGAATGAATGAACTCTTCCTGGGTCCTCTGCCAGTGCATCCTGGATCCTCCAAAGCGGGCAGTGCAGGTCCTCCTGCTGTGGGATATCTCTGTAGCTGACCAGCCGGGCATCTACTTTGAGCCTGCTTTGCTCTACTGGGGAAATGACTTCTTTGGGGAGAACTTACTAGATTAAACACCAGCGGCCCCTTCTCCCATTCCTGGGGATCAGAAGGCATATACACATCTGGTTTTCAATGTGCTGATGAGTGGGGGGAAGCAAGCACTGTGCTCAGAGCGCTGGCCACAGCAAACCCATCTTGTAGCGGGCCCCTTCCCAGTGCTGTGGCTGTGGGCCGGATGTCGGCAGGATGAGTCACCCGCTGCTGGAACCGTAGCTGGGGCTGCAGCCTCATGGAGACAGAGGCGCTTCCTGGTGAGGACGGGGTGGGAACAGAACCCACACCTCTTCCCGAGGACCCTTCTCGCTTTTGACTCCGCCTTTGCCCGTCTTAAGTACTTCTTTATTTCTGGGATGCAGTTTCTGACACCCACAGCCTAAGGGAAGGTTGGTTTAGCTCGGGTTCCGAAAGGTTTCTGTCCATCCACGTGTGGTTTGCTGAGACTGGCTACAGAGGAGCTGCTCACAGTATGGCGGACCGGAAGCTGGAAGCAAAAGGAAGGGCGGGGCTAATCCCAGCCCGGTGGGCCGTGCCTTCTGGTCAAGCCCCAGTCAGTATTAACTCCCATGACTGAATCACCTTCCATGTATGAGCATTGGAGGGGGCATTCTGGTTCCAAACCATAGCAGTGCCCCAAGCCTAGTAACTTAGTGTGGGGTGGAGGGCGACTTTAGTTGAGCTGCAGCCCACAGCTGTCCACCGCTCCGCTAAGCTCATTACCTGCCGAGATAGCCCAACTGAGTTGTTCTCTGAGCTGTCTGGTCTGTCCTGGCTGAGAAGCAGATGTTTCTTTTATGATGTCTGGCTTGGAACTCCATACAACAGAGTCTACTTCGTTTTCCTGCTTTCTGTGTCTGTGTCTAAAATGGCCTCGTGTGCGTGGAAACTTGCGTGAAGGGCTGCAGGCCTTCGAGTCTCAGTGCACACTCATGTGGCTTAATAGAATACAGCACGTCCAGGGCACCGAATACTTATACAACGTGAAAGGTGTGCGGGAATGGGAGGTCCTGAGAAGGAATGCTGTGTAGAACATGTTTACAAAAAGTGAAACTTGTGGAGCAATACAAGAGAATGACCTCAGCTTATCAGAGAGCAAAGATTTATAGAAAATAGCCTGGACCTGACTCGGCTACATCCTGTGATTCAGTGCAGCCAGACTCCGCGGAGACCTCCGCCCCTCCGCCAAGGGCCACTCCCGAAAGCAGAGGGTCTGGTGGAGTGGGGGGCCTCCTGAAGACGTGGGTGGCCTTAGGTGGGGCGGGACTGTGGCTGTGTTGCCGTCAGGACACTTACCTTCGGCCAGCGTGGGACGGGAAGCTGAGCACAGGTTCTGGGCTGAGAAGGGCATGTCTTGGGGCTGGCACTAGGATAAAGTCATCTGTGATGAGGTTTCCCTGAATCGGGGCTGGAGGCTCCTGGGTCCCCCAGATGGAAAGTGTGAGCCAGTGTGAGGGCTGGGCCACCAAGGCTGGGCAGGCAGTGAGGACAGGAGGCATGCTCTTGACTCATGAATGGTGGTGGCCTGCTCATCATTCATGTGGTGAACCGCGAGATTCCCACCTCAGAACACATGCACCGGGTGGGCTTCTGACGGACTAAGACTCGGCCTCCAGGGTTGGAGTACAGCAGCTGGCCTGGCATGCTGAGGCCCTGGGATCTCCTCCTCACCCTAAAAAAAAGGAGCCTGTGAAGAGCAAGACCACCACAGAATGTGCCAAAGAACTGGCTCTCAAGCGTGGAGTAGTACAGGATGGATCAAATGAATGCATGAAGATAATCTATTTTTAAGTGAAAATCTAAGACACAATAGGAACACTGGTTTTTGTAGTATATACAATATAAATCAAATTTATAAAGAATGCTCAGATGTTGAAAATAATCTAAAGGGAAATGAAAAGACAGGAGAAAGATTTTATAGAATTGGAAGCCTGCAGCCAATATACATAGGAAAGGAAGTCTATCTCCAGAAGCGAAGGAAACACCGCACACAGAGCTGCCATCTGACAGAGGCTCTGCCACCCTGGAGAGTGAGAAAGCAGGGAGCAGAAGGTCATGGCGGGAGGATGCAGGAGATGGCACCTGGGCCATGAGGGAGGATGAGGCAGAATGTCTCCCTCAGCTCAGCTCAGGACCAGATTGGCTGAGGTGAGCTCTGCAAGCCCCTGAGACCAGGGTTTGCAACACTGTGGCAATGCATAGGAGGGACCAACAGAGGGATAGTAGGGGACAGGAAGCTTAGAGCCAGTCGGGTCAAGGCCTAGGATCACAGAGCAGATGTGGGAGAGGAGGGGGTGGTGCTGAGTGGGAAGCTGATCTGCAGGGGTGGGAAAGGCCAGTGGTCGGCAGAGGGGGGAGATGCTAGGGGTTGGCACAAGGCAGTACTCAGTGGCCCCCTAGTCCCTGTCTCCATCCCCCATACCCCCTATACTGGCAGGTGGGGCCAGGATCTGCAGAACCAGGGCACAGATCTGGGGATGGAGATGAGGTGGGAATAGGAGCTCCCCAGGCCCCCAGGACTCACAAAAACGGGCCTGGCCTTGCTCTTGTAGAAACTACCCTAATTCATGGGTCTATGGGTGCCCTGTAGGGCAATCAGAACTGTCACCATGGCCTGGTGAGTGAGTCTGGAAGCCCATCTCCTGGCCAGGGTCGGCAGCCTTGATAACCCTTTGACGAAAGCAGTGTGACAGGCCCAGGGAAGCGAGGGCTGGATTGTGCTAGAAGAGACTAGGAGGTGAGCTGGGTGAATGGCTCATGTCTGTAATGCCAGCACTCTAGGACTGAGTGGGACTGAGATCAGCCTAGGCAGCTTAACAATTTAACAAGACCCTTTTTCAAAATCAGAAGTAAAAGTGGGCTGGAGATGTAGGTCAACGTGAAGACTCTGGGCACTGTCCCCTGTACCACAAAATGAACAGGCACGTACTATGAGGTGACAAATGCTCTATATTGTCAAATTTAGGAGTGGTTTGCTGTGCACCTGTGTGTCACTACCCCATCCTGCTGGTCCAGTCTAGCAGCCTATGCAGCCGAGTGGCCAGCTGCCATAATAGAGGATGACTCTACATCTGTGGTAGTTGCTGTTTCCCGAGGAGTCCGACATCACCAGTTGTCGACTCAACCACATGGGAACTCCTTCTGCCACAGCAGCGACAGTGGTGGAAGGTTTGCTACACTGGCCTGGGATCATCTTTGTTAAAGAGTCTCACTGTGTAGCCCAGGCTGGCCGTGGACTCACCGTGTAGCCCAGGCTGGCCTGGGACTCACCGTGTAGCCCAGGCTGGCCTTGGACTCACCGTGTAGCCCAGGCTGGCCGTGGACTCACCGTGTAGCCCAGGCTGGCCGTGGACTCACCGTGTAGCCCAGGCTGGCCTGGGACTCACCGTGTAGCCCAGGCTGGCCGTGGACTCACCGTGTAGCCCAGGCTGGCCGTGGACTCACCGTGTAGCCCAGGCTGGCCTTGGATTCACTGTGTAGCCCAAGCTGGTCTCAGACTCACAGCCATCCTCTTGTCTCAGCCTCCCCAGTACTCTCATTCCTGCACACTCTCTCACACCCAGCAGCCCAGACTCCACTACAGCAAGGTGGGTGGTTGTGAGGGCTGGAGTTTGGGATTCTGTCCACAGACACCACAGGAGCTGACTCACAGAGCGCTGGGCCCTCTGTTCCAGGCGCCACCAGGTGTCTACTCCAGGCAGGCTGGTGTCCTCCGGGTCACAGCTCCTCCTTTAAATGTGAAGATCTTACACAGAGCAAGGTGTGAAGTAGAAATGCTGATGAACAGTCCAATATACAAAATTCAAGTACATATAAAAATAACAACCTCTTTAGAACTAGCCTAATTCCAAGTGGGCTATTGGGAAACTCCCTTTGCTCGCTAGTCACTAGTCTCTGTTCTTTTGATTCCTTAAGGGGCTTCTGGGCAGGCATAAGAAATCCTTCTACCAGTGAAGAATTCCCCCTCTAGGGGGTGCCACACACCCAGGAACAACCTCAGGCTGGCTGCAGCCTCCCAGCCCCTGGCTGGCGCTTGGAGCTGTCAGTAGCTGGGGTGGAGGCTGCATCCAGCTGGGAGCCCCCTCCTGTCCTTGGTATCCGGGAAGTTAGTGGCACTTCCATCTTCTGGAAGCTTCCTCCAGCTTGCTTTCCTGCCTGGGTCCTGCAGACAGGGAATCACAAAGCCCAACTCAAGCAGAAAATGGGAGAAGAGGGTAGAAGGGAAAAAGGCAAAATATGCAGCTTGGCTCATAGGAGCAGCGGTGCGTGCTTACAATCCAAGCCTGCTTGGAGGCTGAGCAGGAGGATTACAAGTTTGAGCCCAACTTGGCAATGTGGTGACTTAGTGAGACGCTGTCTCAAAAGGCAAAGCAAACCAAAACAAGCAGACAAACAAAAAAACAGCCTTAAAGCATCTTGTGCTACATACATAGTTTATTCCCATTTTTTCTATTTTTCCCCATGCTGCAATGAAGAGTAACCGCCGCATCAGAGACAGGAGCGTCCACAGCGTGGCCGCCTACAGGTTACCACTCGGAGAGGCTCAGTCAGGAGGCGCTCTCCCCAGCAGCGCAACAAGCCTCTCACCCTCTGGCTCGTGCATGGGGTCTGGTTTTAATATTTGTTGATGTGTATCCTACTCCGCCCGTGTCTTAGGGTTCCATGTACATCATCATGATCATTGTTGCTGCATTTCCCATGTGTTTATAGTTTGTTTTCCATATTACTCTCTTTAAAAAAACACCTGAGAAATTTGAGGTGGTCTATTTTAAGAATATATAACTGGATATTTAAGATATTGCAAAAATATATCCAAGTCACTTAGAGAAAGAGCAAAGATATCCTTATAACCTGGGATAAAACTGAGTTCTAAATTTGGAGATTGACACCTGATATTGGATATTAATTAGCAAAAACAGACTTTTTCAGGGCTGGAGGAATAGCTCAGTGCTAGAGCACTTGCCTAGTGAGCACAAGGCCCTGGATTCAATTCCCCAGTACCACATAAGCCAGGCATGGTGACACATGCTTTTAATCCCAGCACTGGGGAGACTGAGGCAGAACTGCCATGAGGTCAAGGCCAGCTTGGGCTCCACACAGGTCAGGTCTGGCCTGGACTACAGAGCCAGATTCTGCCTCAAAAAAAAAAAAAAAAAAAAAAAAAACTTTTCCATATTGTTATGAAGAAAGTGCTTTTTAAAATAAAGATTTACAAAAAATTATATTATAGTTTTAAAGTATAAGTTACCAGTCTAAGGAAATAATCAAACAACTGAAAGTTGAGTCAACAAGAAGCAGAATGATGGGGGTTTGCCACAGCAGCGCCAGGCCTGCCCTGAGGACTCAGCAGCCTTATTAACAAGCTAGACCAAAAATAGTAAGCAGGCCTAATGATGAGAAAAGCCAGTAGGGACAACAAAGCGAATTGCACGTAACTTACTGATGAAACCAGCAATCTCACGGCGCTGCTAGATTCTGTCAACCAGTTGCGGCTTGAGTGAGATAGCTCATGTTAAAGTATAAACCCAGCTGGCCGGGCTATGGCGCGTTCTCAGGAAATCCCAGATACTGTTATTTTCATCATGTCATTTTCAAGACAGCTGTTTAATCTCCCATTGTTTTCCTTCCTGTCTGTGTCCCTACTGGCTACTGGAGATGAATAATTTCAAGAGTAAGTTTAGAAGAGCCAATGGGATCCCTCTGAAAGAACGCCTGAAGAAGTAGGTCTTCTCGTGCTCCCGCACCCCAACCCTGAGGGCTTAATCAGGGTCTTTACACCAAACTGCATCCTCAGCCCTTTTAAAATTTTGAGTTTTGAGACAGAGTCTTGCTCAGTTGGCCAGGCTGGGCTGCAACTCATCATCCTCCTGCCTCAGCCTTCCAGAGGGCTTGGATTGCATGTGTCACCATGCCCCGCTAGAGATTTCTTTCCTGATGGGGTGTGTTTAAAATCTTGTTGGAAAATGGTAATATAAGGTGAGAGCCATAACATGGTGGGGATTCTCGAGCAGAGAGGCAGGACAGTCAGGCTTTAGCAGGAAGCAGCATTTATTCCTGCTGGCACGGCTCAGTGGGTTAGCACCCTAAGGCCGAGCCGGGAACAGAGCAGGGCTCTGCCTCCCGCACTCTTGGGGGTCCCCTTTGCCTCCCATTCGTTCCCTTGGCTTCCCTCACAGCACCACACGCGCGGCACCCATGTTGCTAGCGTAGCCAAGGCCTGTGCGCACACCCGCACCTACTTGGCCCTTGTCTTTTCTTTGGTTTTCTTTTGTCCCCGGAGACTCTTCCCACAACGAATCAACAGCAGATAGATCTAAATCTATGCAGAACTCACTCAAGACAGTGGCCTCCCTGGCCGTTTTGTGTAGCACGCCAGTGTCTGGGAAATAGGACAGCGCTGAGCTAGGTGACTGCACCTCCAGCACAGGTAAGGGAGGCGTTTTGGGGCAAGTCCAACAGGAGCCTAGAGCAGTGAAAGGCGTAGGTGACTGGGCTAGGGCAGTGGGAAAGGGCCCATCGAGACATGCGGCCGTTTGGTCCTCATGAAACTGTGAAGGGAGCGATCATCCTGTCCCCACTCACTGGTCGCTGCTTGTCTGATGGAGCCCGGGACATGGGGCTCTGGAACCATCCTCCCCGCAAGTGTCCGAGGAGCATTCTACGCAGGATTTCCTTTGGATTGTTTTTTCTGCACTCTGGCAATTTTTTTTGAGTGTTTCAAACAACACAATGAACAATTTTTGGCTCATAGTTCATTTCTAAGAGAAACACATAATTTAAAAAATTTTTTGCAGTCATATAGCATGCTAGTCTGAATGGGATACTTAAGGTCCCATGCATTCCTTCTTAACTCTTCCTTCCTTATGGGCCCCTACTAAATCTTGTCCACAAAGTGAAAGTAATGTTGCCTGAATAGTCACAGCACTGGAACTGAACTTGACCTTTTAGTTTTTCATTAAACAAAATAGCACGCTTTAGAACGCTGGAAAGTGACCAGATGGAACTTGAGTTAGCCAAAGTCCAGCACAGCGGTTCTGTGAGAACTCACTGTTTCTCTACCTAACCATGCCTTCAGTGGCTCCTTGAATACCATTTCTCAAAGGTCACAAATATCATATTCCCTATTCAGAATCTTTTCCTTTTATTTTTAAAACTCTAGCTTGTAAACAGTTCATTGACTTTTAAATCTATTTGCTTAGGAAGACAAAAATGGCCGGTTCCCACAAGCAAGCGGGGCGGGGCAGGAGGTTTGCTTTGGCCTGGGGACTCTGGATGGCTGGCCGCTGAGACCGGGAGCAAGAGGCCAGGCACATTTTAGGTGCCATGAAAGGTATTTTTATTTAAACAAACCAGCTCCGTTTAAATTAATGCATCTGTTTCTGGTCTCCAACAGTCAGTAGTTCTTCTACCCAAACTCAATCACTTAGTATAATTTTCATGTTTCTGATGTTATGTGGATGTCTTAAAGCAAGAACCGAGCCTGGGGGTGGTGGTGTAGGTCTGTAATCCAGCACTCTGGGATTACAGTTTGGGCAGCTTGACATTTAGCCAGACTGGGTCAAAAAAAAAAAAAAAAAAAAAAAAAAAAAAAAAAAAAAAAAAAAAAAAAAAAAAAAAAAAAAAAAAAAAAAAAAAAAAAAAAAAAAAAAAAAAAAGAAAAGAAAAGAAAGAAAGAAAAGAAAAGAAAAAAGAAAAGAAAAGAAAAGAAAAGAAAGGACTGGGAGTGTAGCTACTGGGGATTTAGCTTGGTGTGAAGGCTCTGGAGTCAATCCCCAAAAAACAAAAACAAAAACATAAAACCTCTAGCACCAAAAGGTTAAGTGTTTTTGTTGTGACATGTATAAAATCTAAGCTTATCTGTTTGGGTTTAGAATGGTCGCCACCAGAATGGGCCTGTGCTTTCCCTCGCTTTTGTCTGCGGTGTCTGCCGCTGGCCTCTGCTGGCTGGTCCCCTGCCAGCCTGAGGCTCTTCTGAATTTGCCCATCAGCACAGCTGCAGGAGAGCGGCCGCGCTGGGCCTCTGTGCCTCCCGACCCTCCTGGACCTGCAGGGTGCAGAGAGGCTGCCTGGGGGGTCCCGTTCCCACTAGGAGATGGCCTGGGGGAGGCACATGGGCTGCCCACCGCAACCTGCCAGGGGAGGGGTGGGCATTGTGGCAGGACAGCTGGGTGGGATCTGAATGCGAGGAGCGTGGGCAAGAAGTCAGAGCGAACCACGCTGCGCAGCGGCCGGCCCGGGAGGAGAGAAAGACTAAACTGAGTCCCCAGCAGAAGAGGACAGCACCACCGCCACCAGGAGGCCCCTGCAGCAGCCGGACGAGACAGCTGCGTGTTGACAGTTCTCGCTTGGTAGTCCAGGCAGATTCTGAGCTCACCATGTATCCCAGGCTGGCCTTGAGCTCACAGCAACCCTCCTGCCTCAGCCTCCCCAGTGCTGGGTCACAGGCATGACCCACCACGCCTAGTTTATTTGGTGCTGGGGAATCGAACTCAGGGCCTTGTCCTTCTAGGCGAGTGCGCTAACTGCTGTCCCGTCCCTCCAGCCCCTCTACTTATTTTAAATAACTCATTCTCAGTCTTAAGCCGTCCACATAACTACCAGAATATACTGCCCAAAAGCGTGTTCTTGTTCCTTTTTCTGGTCTTAATTGATTCTTTTACTTTCAAAATGTGCTATTTTGGAAATCTTGACACAGAACTACTCACCATGTGTGAGTAGTTACTTTCTTATTGCTGAGACAAGATACCGGACATCTGCAAACTTTTTTTTTTTTTTTTTTTTTGAGACAGGGTCTTGCTCTGTAGTCTGGACTGATCCTGCACTGGCTATGTAGCCCCTGCTGACCTTGAACTCACAACAATCCTCCTGCCTCAGCCTCCCAAGTGCTAGGATTGCAGGAATGTGTCTCCATGCCTAGCTATATGGGGTACCCCCTGCCCCTAACACCTGCAATTTAACACCTGAATTTGTTACTTATTTGTTGCTGGAACAAAATAACCAGTATGCCCAGCTTCAGAGAGGAAAGGCTTATTTCGCTTGTTTCAGAAAGCTTCGAGCCATTCATGGAAGGCAGGAAGGGCCTGGCAGAGAACAGCTGTGCACAGAACCACAGAGGAAGAATCAGGGCCTCCAGAGAGCTGGGGCGGAGTGTATGTCCTGCCAGGCCACACCCCTGTAACTGGTCTACAACACGCGTGTCCTCTGCCACATGCTGCAACCCACCTCTCCTGACCAAGCCCCATCTCACAACAGCACACAGAGCCTATAGGCATTCCACGACATCCAACAGCATGAGCCTTTTGAGGGGCATTCCAGAGGCAAACTGCAGCAGGGGTGAAAGGTTTCAGCCCACGCGTGGGCAGCCACCAGCAGAAGCAGGTGGCAGAGGCCCCTCTGGAGAAAAGCTGCTCACGGGAAGCAGAGGGAGTGGAAGGTTGAGCTGGGAGGGAAGGCATCCTTCCAGGCCAGGCCCCTCCATCCCCACCCTCCAGCCAGGCCCCCTGCTGATGGCACAGGAAAGCAATGGATCCGCCCTCAGGATCGAATCCCCTTCCAAACATGAGGCTGTTGGGGGATGCTCCAGATCAAAGCATGGCACCACGGGATAATTATTTTCATTCTACGCCTCAGTCTTACCTACTCCTATTGTGGTGTGGGGCTGGCATGTCCTCCAAAAGCCTCATGTACCTATGGGTACCGTGTGCTTTTGGGAGGTGTGTACTGGCTAGAGGGGCTTGAACCAGAAGGCTGTGTGCTGGTTCTGCCTTTCCTCTGTGGCTTAGCTCTGTTCTTCCACACCATGAGGATCTCTGTTTCTGGCTCCAGCCCCAGCCCCTGCTCTGGCCCCAGTTTTGCCATGTGATTCTACCATTGCCTGCCACCACCCATAAATGGACTGTGATCTTCTAAAACTATGAGCTAAAATAAATCTTTCCTCCCTAATGTTGTAGATGTTGGATGTTCTGTCCCAGCACTGAGAAAGTAACTAAAACAAAACTTGGTACCAGGAGTGGTGTCACTGCGGTGACTTTACTTGACCATCTGGCTTAAAAGCTGTTGGAATTGGTTTTCTGGAGGAGTTTAAAAAGGTTTGCCGATACCAGCTGAAAAGCATTGGAGTGCTCTGGGCTGAGCTTGATGGGAAAAGATCAGAATGCTGATAAAACTGTGGGTTAAAAAGGCCAGGCTCAAAAGTTTCAGATGCAAAGAAAAACTATACTGAGACAGGTAGTCTAAAAACCATGCATGTTACACTCTGGCAAAAATTTGTCGGCATTTTGCCCTTGTCCGGAGACTGCCTAAAACCAAGATGAAGAGCAATGGATTACTTAATCTAGTGGAGAAACTCTCAAGGCAGCCTAATGTTCAGGCTGTCACGTGGCTACTGTTGGTGGCTTTTAGTCAACTCTATGGAAAAAGGCAAAGGCAGAAAAATGATATAAAAATTTCAGGGGCCTGTAGAGATAAGACAGATGAAAACATGGAAGTTAAAGAGATTAATATTTTAAAAAGGCAGATACTTATAATCTTGTCAACAAACCCTACCTTTTACCAACTCAGCAAAGTAACTTGCTCTGAGAAGTGTATACCAGGGCCAAAGGAAAAAACGTCTGCCAGAGTCCAGGCACCTGGATTTGAACCATCTAAGAACACAAAGACTTCTACAGCATTTGTCCAAGGGGTCTGGCCACTGCTGAAGCCACTGGCAAAGTCCATGTGGTCCTGGCTTGGCAGATTTGCAGAGTGCTAGACTTTATGGAGGCTTCCACCCAGATTTCAGAGGAAGGCCTTGGAGGCCAGGCAGTGTGTCCCCTGGGAGGGCAGTGTGTGAAGGTTGCAAAGGAAGAGAAGCCCAAGGTGTAGTGGAGACCCTGCAAGTTTAAGATTCCAGAAACATGGATTGTCAGCTGAGTTAAGCAACAGGCTGTGAGTGGGTTCAGCCCAAAGGAGAAAAGATGGAGGTTGCAGCCAGTGGCAAAGCTGTAGGGGCGGGCGGGGCCACCCCAGCCCTGTGGAGCTCTCCCTGCCACCAGTTTGCCCCGGTGGATATGGAGCCATAGAATTTAGCTGTTGCCCTGCTGGGTTTAAAGCTTGTGTTTGGTCCAGTGCCTTTTATCCTTCCTTACTCCCTTCTGAAACGGAAACATTTACCCTGTGTCATTTGCATGTTGGAAATGTTGAAATCTTTGGTTTTTCACAGGGGATGGCAGTTGAGAGTTCGTCACAAGGAGGAATCAGAGGAGACCTTGGACTTGGGCCTCTTCTTCCGTCTTCTTCTTCATTTTGAAACAAGGTCTCGCTCTATAACCCAGGCTGGTCCTGAACTCATTTTGAAGCCCAGGCTACTCTTGGACTCAGGGCAATCCTTCTGCCTCAGCCTTCCCAGTGCTGGGATTACAGGTGTGCGCCACAACACCGGTTCTCAGACTCAGACTTCTTAACAGTGCTAAAACTTTTAAGCCTCTGGCAACTGTTACAGAAAAAACTGAATGCATTGTGCATAAGGAGGCAGACTGAGACTTCTGGGAGTCGGGTGGAATGTGGTTGGGTCTGGGGTGTCCCTGAAAGCCTCATGGGCCTATGGGTACTGTGTACTGTGGGGAGGTGGAGCCTGGCTGGAAGAGCAGATGGTGGGGCTTGGCCTGGCGTATGTGTGCCCTTTCTCTATGATTTGTTGCTGTTCTGCCATGCTGTGATAATTTCTGTCTTCAGCTCCGGCCCCAGCCCTGCTGTGTGACTGTACCATTTCCAGGTGCCCACCTATAAATGGACTGTGTGACCTTCAAAAACTGTGAGCTAACATAAACCGTTCCTCCGTAAAGTTGTATATGTTGAGAATTCTGCTCCAGCAGTGAGGCGGTAGCTAAGGCACTGCCTTGAAAGCTTATCTCAAATATTTATCTACACGCTTTGATATAATTTCTTCCTTTTTGAGTTCCATTTAGTTTGAGTTACATTTATGAGTGCAATTTTTCCGTTAAGCAGTCTATTTTTTAAAAATACTCGAGTGTTAATTAGGTGTTCAGGTTCATAAAAATGTAGAGATGAATGTGCACAGATTTTCCACATATGGTCACCTGCTGTGGCTGGGCATGACGCCCACTATGGCCCCACCGAAGCAGGGCGCTTGGCACGCTGGCGGCATGCCTGGGCCCTTTGTTACCTCACAGAGCTTGCGGGGTACGTCACAGCTGACTTTCGGTTTTCTCCATTCTGTAGGTATGCGTGAATGTCCAATGACATGTGTTGGCCAGTGCAGTGTCACACGGAGCACTTCAGTGTCCCACGCACCCTCACACTTGCCTTTCCTCCCTCCAACCCGAGACGGAAGGCAGTCCTTTTACCGTGTCTGTAGCTTTGCCTTTTCCAGAATGTCGCACAGGTTAAGTCACACGGTGTGCAGCCTTTCCAGATTGGCTTCCTTCCCTCGTCCGCATGCACGTAAGTGTCCTCCAAGCCCTTCCAAGTCTGCGAGCGTAACTTTTTTACAGTGCTAAATACTATCCCACTGCCTGGATATACCGGTTCACCTGTCCATTTAATTAGTAGAGTTCTCCTTATTCTGTTTCCAAGTTCTGGCGGTTGTTAATAAAAAAGCTGTAAACATCCATGTGCATGTTTTTCTAGAGATATAAGTTTTCAGCTCCTTTGAATAAACACCAAGCAGTGAAATTTCTGGACTGCACGGTAAGAGAGTATTTAGCTTTGAAAGCACCTGCCAAGTACTTTTACAGCTGTCCTGCTGCTGTGCGCATTTCCACGGGCAGCGAGCGAGGGTCCCGCTGCTCCACATCCTCCCCTGCCCTCTCAGTAGTGGGGACACACAGGGTGAGAAAATACTCCTGCTGCTTCTAGGTTACGAGAGAAATCATAGAGAATTGGTGTGATTTTTAAAAAATGTTTGGTAGATTTCACTAGTGGAACCATGTGTGTCTGATGCTTTCTGTATTGTGAAGTTACCAGTGTTGCCCCAATTTATTTAGTATATAAGAGGCTACTCAAAAGTCCTATTTTTTTCTGTGTAAGTTTCAGCAGATTCTTTGAAAGAACTGGTTCATTTCTCTAGGTGATCAAATTTGTAGGCATAGAATTGGTCATAACTTTTTTCTTTTTTCTTTTCTTTTCTTTTCTTTTTTTTTTTTTTTTTTTTTTGAGACAAAGTCTTGTAGCCCAGGCTGGTTCTGAACTCAGCATGTAGCCCAGGCTGACCTAGAACTTACTGTAATTCTTCTGCTTCAGCCTCCCTAGTGCTGGAATTACAGGTATATTCTTATTTAATGTTCATGAAATATTATTTAATATTCATAGTGATGTCCCTATTTTCTCTCTGAGTAAATTATACTTCCTGTTTCTTTTCTTAGCTTGCCTGAATGTTTATGATCGCATTGGTCTTTTCAAAGAACTAACTTTCAGTCTTTTTAATTATGATCATTTGTCATGTTGTGTCAACTTAAATGGAACGGGAGACGGGCTGGCTGGTAGGAGTTCCAGTGTGAATGACTGACAGGTCCACTCTGTCTGAGGTAGGCACCGCCCTCCTCGCGCTGCCTCGCCCCTGCTCCCTTCCTGCCCTCCTATGGCCTCCCTTTCCCTTCTCCCCTTCTCTTATCCACAAAGTCCGCAGTCTCCCTGTTTTTGACAGTCTCACCTTCATTTCAGTCTTTTGCTTATTTACATTTTGGGTTTCTCAAGAAACCATGTGATATTTAATCTTATGTGTCTGATTTATTTTGCTTAGCATGATGGTCTCCAAGTACATCTGTTTTCCTACAAATGACTCACATTTATTTACCATTATACCATAGTGGTTGTATTAGTTTGGGTTCTTTCAAAAGGCAGAATGTACAGATTTTATAACAAAAAGAGTCATTAGGAAGGCTTACAAATCCGAGGATAGAGATGGGCCAAGATGGCTGTTCAGCCATGAAGTAGATCTCCTGTCTGGGACTGCAGGACAGCCGGTGAGGTGAGAATCTGCTGTAGATCTTGGGCGAAGATCGAAGCCTGAACATTGGAGACTGAAGATCAGCGATGGGCAGATAGGCACAAGTCGAGACTGGAACAAATCTGTGCTGATGATCTGTGGCGTGTAGCAAGTTGGTGTCCATAGGCAATTGCGAAGGCGAGAGCTTTCCCAGAGGAAGAAGCTGTAGCAATCTTCCCTCTTCCTTCCTGTTACACAGTTAGAGTTACAATTGGCCCTCCCACATCTGGTGGGTGCTCTTCCCTCATTGGGCAGCCCACAGATCACTCACACTCTGATCCAGGCTGGTTCTCAACTCCCAATCTAGGCGTGGTTCCTGAACTCTAATCCAGGTGTGGCTCCTGATTCCCTCAAGTTGACATCGTCTCTCCAACAGTCACAGTGCATATATGTTATGGCTTCTTTATTCGCTCATCTGTTGATGGACATAATGGCTGCCTCCAAGATTTAGTGATCATGACTAGTGCTGCTATAACCGTGGCTGTGCATGTGTCACTGTGGTATCACGTCTTCGACTCTTTTAGAAAGAAAACTGGAAGGTGTATAACTGAGTCAAATGGAATTCCCACTTTTAGTTTTTAAATCTCTCTTTCTGTAGCAGCTGCACTCGATGACAATGCCACCAACAAGGTCGTAGGGTTCTTTTACCCCGTTCACCTGTGGTGAGACCTTAGTCAGCTGCCATCTTGCCATCCCGTGTCCTATGATTTTTTTCTTGATGCCCATAAATGATGATGCCTTGGTGAAAGAGTTGCTGCCTACAGTGCCTGGGGTAAAGGTGCCGGGAGGCGATGTGTTGTTCTCTATGAGGAGGTCTCAGGCTTCTGGTGTGTGTTCGCTGTGTGCCTCCAGCTTGTCCCCATTCAGGTGGTGGTGGTCAGGTGAGGTTGCATGTTTATCTTTTCCCAAAGGGAATCCTAGGAGCATATGGACGTGGGTGTTTTTCTTCTACGTGGCAGCGTTGGGGTGTTTGTCTCCCTAGATTTGCTAGACTCTGATCAATCCGTGGAGCTTGAGCTCTGGTAAAGTAGTGTCTCTGGAGGGCAGAACTTGTTGGGAAGGATATAATTTGTGTGTGTGTGTGTGTGTGTGTGTGTAATTTAAGGTCATTTTTCTCCACCTCTTACCAGATTTTTTCGTTAAGATTCCCAGAGGATCAGTTCAAGTTCCTCAGTAGAAAACTCACAGAACCGTGGGCTCCTCTGCCTAATGTGCTGGCAGACGTTTGAGTTCTTCGCACCAGACTCATCTGCTCACGGCTTCCTGCAATCTGTCCGCCACAGTTCGGGTCCTCCCAGCCCAGCCTGGTTCCCGCAGAGGCTTCCGCTCGGGGCCCGCCTGGTGTCAGGCGCCTCCACGTGTCTCTTGTCTTTCTGAAGTCATGGACCATGACTCGATGGCGAGGTCACTTCTACAGGTCTAAGAAGCCGGTTGATTTTCTGCTATTGGCTCAGGTTTTCTTACTGAGGTGGAGTGACTAGATTATCTGCAACTAGTGTTCATTCCCAATGCGTAGTTGTTTTTGAACTTTGTTAATCTCACCCTTCTTACATACAAGCCTTTAGCTGCCTGAACAGGAGGCTGGCTTCCTGGTTGTGTCCCGCCCTCCTAGCCTTCTGATGCACGCGCACGTGTGGAGTGTACCATGGGGAAAATAATCCCTCGGACGACGGGTATCCCGAACAGATTCCCGTCTCTCTGCAGGCGATGAGCAGAGGAGAGGAGTGCACAGTGCTTCCGGTTGCTCAGAGCCGCGGCTGCCGCGTAGCAGGAGCATCTGTGCCTGCAGGTTCTGGTGTGAAGCTCCTGCCACGTGCAGGTACACTGATGAGGCCTCCTCCAGGAAGAAGCCCTAGACATCTTCCCTCCTGAAACTCCCAGCCATGCCCGCTGAGGTTCTGATCCTGTAGGGAAGCACCCAGGAAAACCTAATTGTGGTCAGAACCTCGGTGGATGGAGCGGGACACAGGACGGGAGCTGTGTCCAAGGAGGAGTGGTTTCGGTCAGGGAAGACAAGGATGGTCTTGAGAAGGCTAGTGGGGATGGCTGTCCAGCCGAGTGGAGGTCCTCAGGGTGCTGGGCTGCACATCTAAAAAGGGTTGTGATGTAATTTTTATATTTTTTCTATTCTACTACAGTTAAGAGACTACATTACTCTGAAAAAAAAACAATGCCCCAGACAAGTGCTTTGCACAGCCAGGTTCAGGAGGTACCGGCCTAGAACAGAACCAGAGGGTGAATTTCACCCAGTCTCTGCCTGTGGGTCAGACCAAAGCGTCCTATTGTCTCCAGCCTGGGGTCTCCTTCAGTGTGCATCATGTGTCCTGGACTATAGTGTGCACTCCATAATTTCACAGTACTTCAAAAATGTTTAAATTGTTTACATTTTGTGGTTTTTATATAAGAGAAACCATGCAATACCTAGCTTTCTTGTTTGAATTATTTCACTTACGTCTTGGTTATTTATCTGTTGCTGGAACAAAATGCCTGATACCTCCGACGTAAGGGAGGAAAGGTTTATTTTAGCTCAGAACGTTTCTCAGTCTATTCACAGGCAGCTGGCAGTGGTGAAGGCGCATGGCAGAGGTTGGAGAGCCGCTCACAGAGCTGCAGACAGAGACCACGTGACACAGGAGCCAAGGGAAGCAGGCCTGAGCAGATGTCTGGAGACTCAGGCAAGGCGAGTGCCTTGCCAGGAAGAAGCTGCAACAATGTTGCTTCTTCCTTCCTTTGCTTAGTTCAAGCTGCCAGGGGCCCCCCACACCCACGGTGGGTATCTCTGCCTCACTTCCTGGTCCACAAGTTAACAACACATACCCGAATGCTTTGCCCTGGGGACCCCCCTCCCCCAATTTCAACAAATTGATACAATCCCTCCAGATCATGACCCAAATATCCGCCTTGGAGTCAGATCCTACCTCCCAATAGCACAAGGCTCCACAGTTATCCTACTACATTCAAATACAGGAGGATTTTGGGGGACATTCCAGGTGTAAACCTTAGGAGCTTAGCATTGGGGTCTCAAGGTGTATCCGTTTTCCTACATGCCATCTTTCTTTTCTACACTTTTTATTTTTTAGTTCTTTCTCTTGCCTGACGCTCTGGCTAAAGATTCAACCACTGTGTTACAATACCCTGAGTCTTGTTCTTGATTTTAGAGAAAATGCTTTCAGTTGTTCCCCTTTTAGTACGATACTGGCAGTCGGTGTGTCATAAATGGCTTTTATTAGTTTGAGGTAAAGTGTTTTTATACCTATTTTTATCAGGTTTTTTGAACAGATGATGGGTTTTGTTGAGGGCTTTCTCTTTCTCTGCGTTTGTTGTTCTTGCTCCTGGTTATGCGATTTACATATATGGAGCCCTCCTTGTAATCTTGAGATGAAGCCAGTTTGGTCACAGCGTATCAGTTTTGTTACAGATTTGTTGCATTCTGGTTGCAGGTGTCTGTTAAGGATGTTTACACCCTGCTTCACGAAGGAAGCTGGCCTGTCCTTCTCATTATTTGTGACATTGTAGTCTGCGTTTGGTATGAGGTAACCGGAGTTCGGTGGTGTTCTTCTCTTTCATCTTCATGGAAGAGTTTGAGAAGTATTGGTATTAGATTTTCCCCAAAGTCCTGGTAAAATTCTGCACTGAATCCATTAGACCCTGGGCTTTACTCAGTTAAGGGGGTTTTCATTGTTGCTTGTATTTTATTGCCTATTAGTCTTTAGGGGCTGTATATTTTCTTGGTCAATTTTGTAATTCATATGTGTGTGTAAATTCATGTCTTCTAAGTTTTCTAATTTATTAGAGTATAAAGTTTTGAAATAGTTTTTTTTTTCTTTTGAAACAGGGTCTCCCTCTGCAGTCCAGGCCCACCCTGAAGTCACAGCAATCCTCCTGCTGAGGCAGACCTCCCGAGTGCTGGGATTACAGGTGTGCATTACCATACCCAGCTTTATGTGGTGCTGGGGAATCGAACTCAGAGCCTTGAGCTTGCTAGGCAAGCACTTTAACCTCTGAGCTATTCTTTCAGCCCTTTGAAATATTTTTTAAATAACTCTGGGTTTTGCTGATGTTCATTGTAATTTTACTTTTTTAATTCTATTTTTTATTGATATGAGGATATGAATCCCCCCTCCATTTTGGGGTAAATTTTGCTAGGGCTTGTCAATCTTGTTTTGGATTATTCTTGTTTTTCTAGGATTTCAAGATGCACCATTAGGGTATTTATTTGGGATTTTTATTTTTTTAAGTGCATGTATTCACAGCTATAAACTTTTCTCTTAGGACTGCTTTTGTTGTGATTTATAGATTTTCATATGTTGTGCTCCTATTATTCATTCTATGGACATTTAATTTCTTCTCTGACTTTTTTCTGTGATCTATTGATTATTCAGTACTAAATTGTTTAATTTTTATGTGTTTGCATAGTTTCTGTGATTTCTTTTGTTGTTGACTTTTAGTTTCATTCTGTATAATCTGATAGTATGTCAGGTATTATTTTAATTCTTTTGTATTTATTTAATCATGCTGGATGGCCCAAGATATGGTCAATTTTGGAAAATATCTTCTTCTTCTTCTTCTTCTTTTTCTTCTCTTTCTCCTTCTTTTTGAAATAGAGTTTCACTGTGTAGCCCAGGCTGGTCCTGAGCTCACTATGGAGTTCAGGCTGGTCTTGAACTCAGAAATCCTCCTGCTTCAGCCTCCCAAATGCTGGGATTACAAGTGTGCACCATCATGCCCAGTTTATACTGTGCTGAGGAATTGAACCCAGGGCCTTGTACTTGCTGGATAAGCACTGTAATTGCTGTTCTATTCCTCCAGCCTCTAGTTAAGGGGTTTTTCTTTGCTTTTTCATGTTTCTAGTATTTTCATGCTGAGAGTTGAAGAACAGTCATGATAGAAAAAACCTTGTCACAGGACAGATTGACTTGAGTTCTGTGTAGGTAAGTGGATGCCATTAGAGGCCATCATGCTTCGTGAAGTGAGCCAGATGTGAAAGGCTAGCTGTGGCCTGGCTTCTCTAACATGAGAAACCCAGAGTATAAGTAAATATAGAGTCAAACAGATGAGATGTTGAGAGTCAGAGAGGATGAGGGAGAAAGCGGGAGAGAGAAGGGGGAGAAAAGGGAATGCGAAGCCGACATGATATATATGTGTGCAGAATCTGCAGGTTCAGTGCAGTCGTGGTGCACCTCATACACATCCTAATAAAAATGGGGTGGGGAGAAAAGCCCTGCCACTGCTTCAGAGCTCTCTGTGGTTGGCTGCCTTTCTGTGTGGTGTGTCCTTGGCTACTCTTTGACGTTTACTCCTCCCTTCCACCTACTCTGTACTTGAGGGTCTCTTAGTGTCCAGTGTTCTTCTGGGGCTTGGGCCCAGGGCCACTTGTAGAGGAGCAAAGATGCCATGGTAATATTGGTGACTGAATAAAAATCAATATCAATGTACAATAAAAACCAATTTGAAGGAGCCCCTGTGCCACCAATGCACAATAGAAATCAGCAGTAATAACAGAGTTAAAGTGAATCCTGACATACCACAAAAGCCAATTACAAGCTATAACGATGCTATCCTGAACAAGAGAAAAGAGGCCTACTGAGCCACCTAGGCACCAAGACAGCCCAAATATTGGCTTACAATAAAGATCTCTGAAAAGCAGTAACTATACCTTGGTTAGCAGTAGAAACTGGCATTCATAGCATCGCTGATGTCGAGCAGCTGAGTGATATTACAGCTGCATAACAATATTAAATATGGATGGAGTAGGGAAAGTGGAGGAGAAGCAGAGGTGAAGTTTCAAAAAGAGGCCCGAGAAAAGGGAGATAGAATCCAATGAAGGAATAATAAAAAATGGATGGAAGTAGCTAAAAGAAACAGAAAAAACAAAATAGGTAAAAGAATATGACTGGGGCAGGGAGGAAAGTGCACCACAAACAGCACAGAGCACTTGGGTGTGTGCTTACTGTCCCCTGGCACCCCACGTGGCTTTCCACCCTGGAGCTGGGTGTTGCGGTTTCTCTGTGATCCGGGGCTCGCCAGCCATGTTTCCATGGTGCTCAGAGCTCTCTTTCTTCCTCTGCTTACAGCTGCTCTTTCCCAGGTGCCTCTGACCGAGCCCTGGGAGGCTGGGATGGCCACCTCAAGAAGGTGCAAAGAACTGTGCCAACTTAACAGCCAAGTGATCCAATTATTAAGTGGGCAGAGGGGCACTTTGCTGAAGAAGAAGAACAAATGGCCAATAGACACATGAGAAAATGCTCCAAATCTTTATCAGGGAAATGCAAATTATCGCTTCAGTGAGATACTACCCAACCCCAGTTAGCGTGACAATTGTCACACTAATCGGATAACAGAGGCCAGTTAGAGTGTGCAGAAAAAGAAGGTTTACACTTCGTTAGCGGGAAGGTTAGTCCAGCCACTGTGAAAGACAGTGTAGAGTTCCTTCAAAAAACTACAAGGAGATCTGCCCTGGGATCCAGCTCCACCACTTCTTGGTTCATATCTGAGGAGAGTGGAGCCCAGGCGCGCAAGAGACCCCTGGACACCCGTGTGTCCCTGCGCTGGCCACTGTTACCAGGACACCATGCCAGTCCAGAGGCCATCAGCAGAGGGTGGTGCACCTGCATCACGGGGAATTATTCAGACAAAAGAACAAAGCCCTGTTGTTTATGGCAGTGATGGGACTGGAGGTCACTCTGTTGGAGACACAGAAAGGCAGTGTCACGGTGACCTCTCACATGTGAAAGCTGGAAAATAAAAGAAAAGGGGGTGACCTGGAAGCAGAAGAGGGACAACTGGAGCCTGGATGCAGAGCGGGGGACAGAAGGATGGACAGACCTGCTTGGGCGTGATGTGCGTGAGCGGAAATGCCACAGCAAATTTCATTGGCCTGCGCGATCAATATGTTAATAATTAGAAAGTAACAATTTAAATGGCACACTGGATGCTGCTGGGGTGGGGGAATCAGGATTATCATGGGAAAAGTACACCATCTAAAGGGACAGTCAGTGTGGCTCAGTGATTTTGGCTTTATCCCTGTATGGTTCTGTGGTATTTTACCAAAAAAGCAACGTCAAAAGAATCTTAACACTTATTTAAATGGGGAACAGCTTGCCCAACCCCGAAGCATAACTTCCTAGCTGCTTCTGAGTAGCTCCCAGCCTGCTTTGTAACAATCACGTCATTGTAAGTGTCGTCATTTGGGTGGTAGGCACGTACTCCTTACTCCCATGTGGATGCTTTATCAGCTGATAGAAGACATTAATAGGAGGCGGAAGGGAAGGGGCAGGGCTCCACAGGAAGAGTTCGAATTGGAGCAGACAGGGGGTTAGCAGCAGGTGTTCAAATTTCATCTATTCTTCAGGTCGGTGTTCCACAACTTCCTTCTGTCCTGTCTTTCTTACAGCTCCATATGGGGTTTTATACCTGGAAGCCAAGTGGGACTCACACCGCTTTCCTGGGTGTTCGCGGGCCTCTGGGGCTGTCTCCTGGGATCCCACCTTCATGGTTGGTTTTTCTTTGACAAACCACTGTGACCCTCGGGTCATTGGTCACCTCCTGTTGTAAGCTAATGTTAGGGAAGAATCTCTTTTATTATAAGAGCCATTTTTTTTTAAAAGGAGGAATGACAGAAGAAGTTATATTTTAATAATTAATAATAATTTAATAATTAGATGGAGGAAACAAGAAGATAGTCATATCTTTTAAAATTGGCATAGTTGCCAGGCGTAGTGAACACATCTGTAGTTCCAGCTACTCAGGAGGCTGAGCTAGGATTGTTGCACACAGAATTTTGAGGCCAACACAGGCAAGACAGCAAAACCCTGTCTAGTGGGTTATACTTAGAACACTAGGACTGAACTGCAACTAAGCGTGGTCTTTTGTGACAATTGAACTAGACCGTAAGTTGCTTGAGGGTTGGGTCCATCTGCACCTTTCCCAGAGCGCGCGGCTCCCTCATCGCTGCCCTGCTTGTCTCCCGCTTCTCAGGGTCTGTGAACAACCAGCTTGAGCTCAGTGAGTGCAGCGAAGGGCTGGCCGCTGTGAAGGACAGCAGCACAGCACAACTTCTCAGGACGCGTTCAAGGACGTCATCTCATCTGAGCCTTGCAAGGTCTGAGGAAGATTATTGCAGTCATCACTATGAGATGGAGGAAAGACCTCGAAAACCTAGATGACGTGAGCCACATAACTGAACCAAAGGAGAGATCAGGGCCTAGCCTGGGCCCCTGTTTCCCCTTTCTCATGGGGCGACAGAAGAGGGCGACTTTATGTTCCATCACGGTAGGAGGAGGTGAGGCAGCAGGAAGCCCAGAGGCCCAGTATCTCCAGCACATCAGCTTGAGCCTTCCCTGCCCGGACTCCACCCGGTTCCCAACTGACCAACTGGCCGGTGACCGTGCAGGCTCCTTCCCCTGTGGGCGCCCCGACGATGGCTTTATGCCTCGCTTGGTGCCTGCAGTCTTGTGCGCCAGTAGCCCAAATGCTACTTACGGTGCTTTCTTTGAAGTATATAAAAATCATTTTCAATAATTTGCCTTTATGAAATAAAAAGGGCATGAGTTCATGTCAGTGTTTCCAATTTGCCTTTGCTTTTACTAAGTCTTAGAAAGAAGCACGTTCTACCACCTGCCACTTACAGTGAAATGTCACACTGCTGGACGCGCCCAGGGTACTCACAGGTGGCTTTGCAAAAAATAATATAAAATACAAATAAAAATTCAGTACAAAGGATTTGTTATTATTTTCTACGATGCTGGAGATGAAACCTGAGGCCGGGCATGTGCTAAGCGTGTGTGTTACTCCTAAGCTATCCCCTTGTTCAAGAAACAATTTTAGAATAGAGTAAAACAATCAACACATTAAAAAAAGCTAGCAAATATAATTAAATATTTCAAAAGGCCCTGTGTTCAATCCTTTGCCTTAAAAAAATTAAGTTTCCGGTAGCGGAATGTACCTCACTGATTTTTTTTTTTTTTTTTTTTTTGAGACAAGGTCTTGCTCCCGGACTTAACGATTCACTGAAGTTTTGATTTGCGCCTCCTTTGTAGATTTTGAACATTTTTCTATATATTTATTGGCCATTGTATTTTTTTCTTCTGAGAAGGGTGTAGTTAGATTTTTTTGTCATTTGTTTATTAAATTATTACTTTTTGGTTGCACCGGTTTAATTCCTATGTTTTAGATGATGGTGAAGAGAAAACCAGCAGAGGTGACAGTGACTCGGAGAACTGGACCTGACACTCTGAGACTGGACAGCGCTCCGGGGGTCGGGAGGAGCCGAGGAGACAGCCGGCTTCAAGACTGGCAGAGGAGGGCGGGAGGGACAGTGCAGGGCGGGGCACGGGGACCACGGCACGGGACAGCCCGCGGGGCCCGGCGCGCACGGGTCTCTTGCTGGCCCCACTGACCCATCCGTGCCGGCAGCGACCCCGCGGCCCGCGTGGAAGGGACACAGATGCGGGCACGCCTCGGGGGCGCCCGGTCAGCCACACACAGCTCCGGGGCAGGCGGCCACGAGCAAAATCCAGCTCGAACTGGGTTAAATATTAAAATGTGAGTCCGAATATGTTTTTAAGAGCCCTAAAACTGAAAATGCAGAAAACTCCACCACATTGACCTGGGAAAGAACTTCCCAATGTGGACACCACAAGCCCAGGCGGCCAAAGCAGGGACAGGCCGGAGGGGCTGGACAAGGCCCGGCGCGCCCTCGGCCCCTCGGCTCCTCGGCGCAGCCCGGCGCCGCCCCCAGGTGGCCGCAGGGCGATAGCGCGGCCAGCGCGCAGCCGGCAGGGCTGAGGAGACCTAGCCGTGCTGACGGCAGCCTGTGAAACTTGGTGTTTCTTTTCCCGCTACCGCAAACAAGCTGTGCTCGTTGTGAAGCTTTCAGGTAGGCGTGTGAGGAGCGATTCTGAACGCCACACGGTGGACAGCCCATTTTCCGTGCGCACGTGGTGGTTACGCCAGTCCCACGAAGCCGCCTGTGTCCTCGTAGTGCCAGCGCCCTGGTTGTGCGGGTGCCGCCCTCCTTCCTAGGAGATGAGTGCCCACACGCCTGCAGCCAGCCTTCCGGTGCTGCGAACCCCACGGGCAGGACACCGCTGCAGAGTTTACCTTTCTCACCTTTGTGATCGGTAGTTCTCAAAACCCACTATCACCAGCGGCCTTGATGACGTGTG